>BMAW01098118.1:678133-715847 GCA_019974015.1 Nephila pilipes | reverse complement strand
CTCCTTTTCGTGTATTTAAAAAAATACGGAAATTTCAGCGTGACCTTGCAAATATAAATGGAATCTATAGGAGTAGAAAATGAATAATAAAGAAGGAAAATAACCGATTGAATCAATAATGAGACAAAATCTCGCACACATTTGCAATTTGTTTCCATTTCCATTTAGTTTTAATGAATTCTTCACCATTCAGATTCAAGGTTAAAAAATAAACGTAGTAAAGTCTGCTCAAGGTCACATTATGTTATAAAAATTTTCGGAACTCCATATCATTTGACATAAAAAAAAAATGAGTAATAAACAAATAATTCCCAAAATGCAATAGTTTTCAGATACGGTGAAAATGGAAAACTGAAGAATCCTGAATATTATTTCACGTTTAAAGAATTTTTAGTAAAACGATGGTTGCGGAGGGAAAAAAAATCTCATCAATATTTTCGATATATCTTCAATTCTTTTTAACTCAATTTCCTGTTAAAATGAATACTTGTTGGCTCAAACATTAAAAGTATGTGTTTATGTGTATATATGTGCGCATGTGTTTATTTGCATTAATTGTCTCCATTGTACATGCAAAAAATTAATTTACAAATATAAAGAAAAGCACGAAATTCTCTGATTTCTCCACACAATTCAACAACTTCCGACTCAACTTTCATTCGAATTCGAAAAGGAACTGACCAGTAGATTGTAATGATTTACAAATGATAGTGCCTCTACACATCCAAGGAGCCGCAGTTGCTTATTGGTCATGGTCGCGTACTCGCAGCTGGCATCATTTTTGTCGAGCCGTGGGTTAGAGCCCTTTATAACACTAAAGACCCATCGTGCATCGGGGCTGATGCACGTTTAATCTGCCGAGGTACCATTTCCTCTCGTTGACGTGGAGTGGAAGTTTAGAGAGGGAGTTTCCAACGCAAGTGTCGTCCTCATCACTTGATAGAGGCTCAAAATTACGAGGTCTGTCGCCAACAGTCCTTGTGTTGTATCTCAGTGAAACGTTATTAAACAATCGCATCGCTCTACCTATCCAAAGATAAACTGTACTAGGACAACAGTAGCAACCATTGTTTATTTCGTTCAGTGTGACGAAAAAAAGGAAGGGGGGGGGAACCCTAAAAATTGGGATCTGAGAAGCGAAATCTTTTCGTGTAAAGCGATTTTTAATTCGTGTTAAAAGAAAAAAATATTGTAAGAAATTACACAATATTTATCGGAATCGCAGTATTATTTCGCGTGAACTGATTGTTCATGTTAAACGTTTTAAGCTGTATATTGAGTTATGAAAATGTTGCATTTTGACAGAAAGGCGTAACCAACAATATGTTCCCAACTTTTCACAAACGAACCAAAGAAATTTGAAGAGGAGTTATATGAAAAGGAGTTAGCTGAATGCAAAATAATACCGAGAGATTCAAGACATTTCCGAAACTATTTGGCGCATTTTCTCCATTAAGATGTTCAAAACGGAGCCAAATCATGCAAAAATGACTGGATGATAGCATGGCAAAAATGATTAATTAACAATTGTAATAAAAATTTGCAAAAATTAATTTATTTGCAATTACATTTTCTGATTTTGATTATATGTAAATTAAGATGAAGCACGAATAGGATTAAGTAAAATATACTTACTAATTGGCATTAATTCTATTTCTGTTCAATGTAAGATAAAATTTTATTTTGAAAGCAAATTTGATATACTCTAGTATAACGCCACAGAAAAATATAAGATATTTCTACAGGGTCAGAAATAAATATTTCCAGTTCCAGGATATCAATAAAATTTTAAAATATAAACAAATAATTTTATAATTCTTAAAATTCTATAACACATCTTTGTTCATTCCAGATAGAATGTGAATTATTTCTCTTCATATATAAAATAAAAATTGATTAAAACAAAATCTATACAAAATATTTTTACATGAACATTCTTATCTAGTGAAACAAGTATACGAACCAACTTTTGCAAAAAAAAAAAAAAAAAAAAAAAAAAAATTAAAGTATTATATACACGAAATGCATAAAATTTGTCAGAAGATTTTTTATACAGTTGTTGTCATACGCATCTACTGCAGTTAGTATTTCTCAGATAGTCCCAAAGATCTGAATGACAGCAGCTGCCAGATCAGGTGCCTTAGGGCTATAGAGATGTTACTGCGGGGATTAACAGAGGTGAGAAAAAAATGTTAGTTAAGTTTAAACAATAGGTGCGATAAAATGGTTGGACAGTTATAAATACGCTTTGGTGTCAATGGAGTATATGGGTTATTTCTGCAATTGCCATTGGTGCTTTTGCAGTCAAGGAGAATTTCCATGCCCTTGTAACGATTCGTTTCGAGTCTTGCTACGGTGGATGCTAGAGATCTGGAGCTGTTAAGGTCTGTAATTAGAGGTTTCTTCAAGGATTGGCTGAAAATTCCTCGTGGAGTTTTCGATAAATGTAGCGCGGCGACCACACTTAACAAATTCATTAGTGGTCTGCCATACAGCAAGACAAGATCCTCGTTAAAGACAGCTAAACTCGTGTGAAATGTTAAGCAATATTTCTGCTTTCCGTGAACTTTAAGATCAAGTTTTGGCCTTATACAGTCGATCTACTGGGAACCAAATACACCCCGCACCAGATGCTACAGTTTGTATGTGCATTTTCGTTTCCCATTAGGGGAACTGAATGACCAATAACTGGGATAATTAATCCAATATACAAACAAGTAAAAGGATTATATCCCATAGTTTTGGATAAGAGGCGAGACCAGTTTCATTCCATGCAAAATTTCTGAAGAGAAGGGAGATCAGACGTTCGAATACAACGTAGCCTAGTGAATGAGGTAATATTATCATAATATTACTCCCGCGTTTTCATTAAGATCAAAGTGATCTTAGAGTATTCGAGGAGTAATTGCTTACTCCCACACTGCTCAATTAAAGGGCTTTAATGATGTTCTGTGGTTATATGACGAATCGCAGACGGAAATCGTTGTAATTTAACTAAGTTGCATGTTACAAAATGCTACACAAACACCGGACTTTGAATTTACATTTAATCTTTTAATATTCAAAACAAAAACTAATTTGAAATAAGTATTGAATTTCCTCATATCTTTTTCTTAAATAAAAGCAATGAATTAATATGCAAGACGATTTATTATAAGTTTGTTTTCCAATATAAACCATAATTAGCAGTGGATATATGAGCTATTTGCTCTATATCATTTTTATGACAATGATAATAATTTTTTTATCTTACAGAACGTATCTAAATTACTTTGAAGTTTATTCTTTAGTCTTAAATTATTAAAAAAATTTTATTCGTTTAAATAAAACTTAAATTTCTGAAAATACATTCTTTTTTGCTACAACAGTTATTTCCGAATGCATATCTTTATAATGTAACATTATATATTATGCCAAAATCAAATATCAAATACATGAAAATAAATAGTTTGAATTACGCGAATAGAGAGTTTACTTGGGAATGAGCAATCTTCATCGTCTTTGGTCATCAAATGCGATTTTGTAAAATAATGGAGGTTTCGAAAACTAAAAATTATGTTTTTATAATATAAATTACAGTACACCCCACACATGTTAAGTTTTAATTCCAACATTAAAATGGCGACTTTTAAGTAAATATACGAAACTGGTAAATATTACAATTCTGGAAGTCAGCTTCAATAAAAACATAATAAATGTTTGGTTTAATATAATGTTAACTAAATATAAAAGTACCAATATTTCTGTCACGATTACCGCAATTAAAATGAGTTTACCTTTCCATTATAATATAAAACTTCTCATTACAAACGCTAAGTTATTATGTTATTAGTAATTAACAAAAATAATTATGTTGCCGAGATAACAGCTTCAAAATTCAAATAAACACGCTATCGACGACGAAGAACAACGCAATCCTTCGAAATGTGATGAGTCGTGAGATAATTTTTAGCTGAATTTGCCCCAAGTCTCTCTATCTGTGCAATTATTAGTCAATTTTCGGGTAACAATGTATATTGCCTCAACGCGTGTTCTTCATTCATAAGTACTTATAAATGTAAGGCCATTTGAAGGTATCTTTCATTAATTCAGTTTCGAAATGCTATTCGAAACGTTTAAAATGAATTTGTTCGTTGGTATTCACCGCTGTTAAATTTGTTCATATATCTAATCACGGACAATCGGATTATTTCTGAAACGAGAGGGCGTGACGTAAAGCTAAATGAAATCATTGGACCATCCATCATATCTTGACAAGCGCAATAATGCAAGATAGCCCTACCTTGCACATCTGACAAAGCATGTTCATGAATTTTCCAAATCTTTTATCTCAGTAGTATAATAATTTAGGCCAATAGTTTATTGCCTTTATTGAATTGCATTGGTTGATGGATAATCGTGAAAGCAAAACGAGAGTTATTGGCGACAAATATCGTAATTCTGAGCCACGACCTAAGACGAGAACGATTCTTGAACATTGATGGATTTATTGATTACTAACGACGCACCTAGAAGTAAGAAGAGGGCTATAGGAGAAGGATCACAATAATTTTGAGCTTCGGTGAAATGACGAGCACGACACCTGAACTGTCACTTACTTCCCTTCCCAAATTTCAACACGTAGCCAATGGGAGGACTTGGAGCCTCGAGAGATTTAATGTGTATTAGACCTGTTATAAGACGGGTCTTTAGTGGCGTCAGGACGTTTGGTGAGCAAGCGCCTCCCTTTCTAACCTCCACACGAGAGCTTGTGGACTTTTAAGTCCCAACAGATTTAACCCGTCTTTGGAACAACGAGATTCAAACCGGTCTTGGGCCTGTAATGAGAGGATTACCTTGTATATATAAAAACACATAAAACGTATTATTCGACAAATGTTTTTATTATTTGAAGTAAATTGTTGATAGAGGAAAAGTGTATTTATTTATCGATACACGGCAAACAGATTCTCATAAAACTATAAGCATTTTAAAATATATTAATTACTTTGAACAGAAAAGATGGTTCATATTTGCTGCGGTTCTGCGATAATTTCTCTATTCACTGCGGCCATTCAACATAAATAGTTCTCCAAACGCACACAATTCTGGCCTATTGTAACGCCATAAAAGTTCACTTTAGTTTTTATTAACGTCGAACTAGAAGTAACACGAGGGCTATTCGCAAAGGAACTCGTAATTTTGAACCTAGGTCAAGTAACGAGGACGACACCTGAGTTGGCACCCCACTCTCCTAACTTCCACACCACGCCTAAGGAGGACTTTGGGCACCGAACAGATTTAACGTGCATCAGCCCCGGCTGCTCGGCGGGTCTTTAGCGGCCAAGAATCGAACCCGCGACTGAACGAAAACCGCCGGCCACGAATCCGAAGCCATGACGTCTAGGCTACCACGGCTACGTAACGCCATAAAAATTAATGTATACAGAAATAATTACATGTATGCTGTAAGAGCAGAACCAAAACTCTCTCTATATATTATTGAAAAATTAACACACATTCATTTATGCTTTTTATGATTCATTTATGCTTAGTTTATATGTAATAAGATGGTAAACTTATATATATCTTTCGATATGAAACTCATTACTTCTATTTTATATCGATCAGGTTTATAGCAGTGCATTATAATAATATGGATAAAACAGTAAATATTCTAAAGAAATGTTGAAAACATTAACGAATACAATATCATTAAAAAAGGATAATTTATATATATATATATATAAACATCTTGCTAAATCTCTTCAACAAATTCTGTTTCCTGCCTTAACAACTAATCTACCAATGTCAGCGAAACGAAAAAATGGGACTTCAACTCAAAAAAAAATAAAAAAAACGAGACATTTCTTAATACGTTTGGACAAAATGGGGTGCAATCATTTTTTAAGTAACTGAGTCAATAACGATTCAACAAGCCATTTCCGGGATTCTATCTCCAGGAAACATGTGTTCGGTCGCGAAATTGAATGGCTGAACAGCCAAATGGCATTGGTTCTCATAACTCCAGACTAATTTCACAGCTCCAGTGAAAGAGAGGCATTTATATTTAGCGCCGGGAGACAAAGGACGACCGAGAACTGTCAATGGCTCTGTGCCCAAGAGATGAGTCGAACCAAGAACCGAAAGTAGCCAAGTTTTGTGTATATTTTGTACCTGAATCCACGAGTTTCCTGCAACTGGTGTTTCTATTTTGCCTCGCAGAACGTCTTTCTTAATAACCGAGAATCATACCTTACAGTTACGAACATTGAGCCAAAAATAACATTTCGATTAAAAATAAATCGCGTGATAACAGTTGGATGGAATTATTTCGTTCCAAGTATTCATTTCATTCAACAGTTAGTGACATTTTAGCATTTTTTTTTTTTATAGAGCATTGATTCTACAGATTAGAACTGTGAATGTTAGATTAGACTGTGTGTGTCATGACTAAAAGTTTTAGTTTAACTCCCCAAAAATGAAACCGGTAAAAAAATTATTTATTTTCTATTTTGATAAGCCGAAAGCTTATATCTGTGTTTAAAATATTTTGAATCTAACATAATTATAAATTAATATGAAGTCGCTTTTGACTCATCTATATTTTTATATAATTGGGGAGTCAATAAAATGAATCAAGGGAGAATCGGTCATTTTTAATCTCCTCAGACCCAAGGTCAACTTTGAACCTTAAATTTTAGAATAATTTGTATCATTCGGTTCTAAATACATAAAACAGTACTGAAAAAAATGTTAAAAAAATTATTTTAATTTTTATTTTTGAGAAATTAAGTGTCTCCTGGAGGAGACATTGGGACAAAGTGACATCATAATATTAATTTAAAACATTTATTTAATCTTAATTTAATGAGTAATTCATAATAATTAGCATAATGAGTATAATATAAAATGAGCATAATAAGTATAATATAAAATGAGCATAATAAGTATAATATAAAATGAGCATAATAAGTATAATATAAAATGAGCATAATGTAAAATTTGAATGACAAAATATTCCTGTCCGAACTGTTTGCAGAAGAGTCCTAATTTCGAAAATTTATCATTCATTTTTTTTTCTCTCTCTCCCTTTTTATCTTATACTATTACATAATTTCTCAATTTTAAGTTGATTCTTATTGAAAACTCGTGATTTCCAAGAAATGTTGTCTGCGAGTACGGGAGTTATAGTTTTTTCTGCCCAATACATTCGAATTCTGGGAAATTTTAAATTAGACACAATTATAGTGATCACTAATTATGTTTCATTTCATTTTCTGACAGATACCGATTATTTCCTGTATCCTTTAAATATCCACATTTAGTGGATTCAGTTAGCAATTAAAGAATATCATTCCGAGCTGAAATATATACCATAATTATAGTGTCAAATCGAGTGATTTTAGTAACCATTGACCCAATGTCTCCTGCATGCGACACTGAAATAACAGCGTTCGAAATCAGAAGTGGGAAGATTTGAGTAAGAAATTAATAATGTTATATATAAACAGCAAGTTTAAGGAATTCAACAGTGTGTTTGATATTTTTTTTATTACTCAAATAATAAAAAATATGAACTCTAAAAGATGCGCAAGCATATAATTTTCTTTCTCTCGGAAAACACCATTTTCATTTTACCATAAATAAGCTGCGAATGCAAAATGTTCACTAAAAATCATTTTTTAGAACTACCATCTATTAACAAGAAAATTAACTAATTCTGCGTACCAATGACGCCTTTTATTTAACTTGGCGGCATTTTTTGAAAGCGTTGTTTAGTGTCTCCTGCAGACGACGCTGGGACTGAGGAGGCAAACAAAGATATTCTAGTTATTATCGTATTTCCTGGAAGGCACGCTATACGTATCGAACGAAAATAAGTTTCTGAGGTTATATTCGAAATCATCAAATAACTGTAGTTTCCTCGGCTAGTGTCAAAAATCGCATGCAAAGGAAATTTAAAATATAACGATTCTGTTTTAGCATCTTAATTAGAAAATATTTGTGTTTGTTGACGAGCGTATGCCATTCTAAAACAACCCGTAAGTAACTTTAAGAGGGAATATAGTAGGAAAGTTTTAATTATTACTCACATATAACCGAGATATTTGGATAAAATTTATTCAGCAAATTAAATGATCTTTATGTACTTAATGTAGTAAATTTCAGTAATTCATGTCGATTTTCTTGGTTTCAGAAAAGCCGTAGATTGAAGTGATCCGCATATGAAGCAGACAAAATTCAATCAGCAGAATTCTTCAATGACGTCTTCAAAAGGATCAAAAACGCAAGGAGAAGTGTATAACTCTGGATGATTACTATGTAGGAGAATCTTGAGAATAATAAACAGAAAATTAAGTTTCTATCTTGATAATTTCTTAGTAATAATTTAATTTTTACGATACACCATCCTATATTAGGATTGCAGAACCATTTTTGTAATTAGAAAGTTCGATATTATTTCAGTTTTAGCTGGTAGTATTTTAAAGAACGATAGAAAGGGGGCCATAGAGATTGTGGAAAAGAATTCGATAGGATTCAAGCAGATAAGTAGTCATTCGTCATATAAAACGTTAGTTGATACGTGACAAGGTAGAGTAAGCGCAAGGAAGGTCCCTTTTTAATAATGATTTTGAAATATTCAGCTATATGAATATTTCAATACCTTTGTTTCCTTGTATACTTGGACTAGACTCTGTAATAAAGTGACTGTGTATTTTCTTGTAATTAGTTAAGATTCATTATGGTTAATGGAGGAAATAACCAGCAGCCGTTACAACTTGAAAGTTACATTTTAATCATGATCAAAAAATTGAAGATATTTTTCCGATTTGTTTATTGACCAAAAAAAAAAAAATATGTAATTAGTAATGTAAAAATTTCAAAATTAAATGAAAATTAATACTTTGAAAATTGATAAAAGTCATAAATGATCAAAGACAATGACTAAACTCGTATTATGCGTTTACATATGCTTTTATTTTGTTCCTGATTACGTATATTTATTATAGATTAATATAACGCAGTTAAGGGGAAGATAGTTATTTATTTCCATAAGCACACCCGTTGAGCTTTAGATTTTTTAAAAATAATTTGATTCATAACAATAAAAAATTCCTCATCATATCTATGAGCATTCCATGGATGGATTGATTAATTGTTCATTAACATCGCACTTAGAAGCCACACGATGGCAATGGGTGACGGATCTCATAACTTTTACTCAAGATCAAGCTACGAAGACGACACCTAAGATGATACCTACCTACTCCAACTTCCACACCACGCCAACGGGAGGGCATGGAGCTTTAACAGAATAAACGTGCATTCAGCCCCGTTACACGGCGGGTCTTCCGACGAAAGACATGTGAAAGGAATATAGGATTGTTAATTATTTTCGATATGATATTCGCACGTTTTTATAACTTTGAATTTATTCTGAATATATTTCTTCCGAACGAAACGAAGTTTTCAGTGATCTTAAAAGTGAACTGAGCCAAATTGTGGAATATTTTATAAAAATGATGAAATGATTCCAAAATCTGACCTGTAATTATTACAAAGCCAGAACTTGCAAAAAAGATTCCATGCTAGTTTATGGCTTGGATACGTTTGAAGCATTTTAACCAGATTTCTAAACAGAGAACCATCACCAGCCAAAATAAATAAATAAAAATAAAATTTCACAAACCACCGTTTAAAATCATATCGTCTTTTGTAAAATCATGAGTCTTTTGGTAATGATGAAAAAAATGCATTTATTTGCAATAAGTCAGGTAATGATCCTCGGCTATTATATCAGGATATAATAGCCGAGAGCCACATAATGATATGTCTTGAAAATCACTGGAAAAAAGACATATAATATTAGAGATTAAAAGAGATGAAATTTATTTCCTCGCCAGAGTGATCGAGTAAGAAAGGAATACTGGCAGAAAAACTTATTCAGCGAAACAAAGATGTAAACACAATGGAATTATACACACGTTTTTTTGAACATCGCAACCATTGCTTGACAAAATTGCAATAGCCGACTCGGCATCGAGCAACTGTAGACATAGGCATAAAATAATCGCTAACATCTTGTAGAAATGTCATTATCCGAACTGCTTGCAGTGATTTTCACATCCTAACTGATAACAGAGTTCTAATTCTCGCTTTCCAATTACCGATGTGACTGTCGTAGATGAAAATCATCTCTGCTTTTAGTAATGCCTTTACCTATGATGATCTTCATATAGCAGGCGCTCAAGGTTATATATAAACTCAAATCGGTACAATAACACAATATAAACATATACCACCTCATTTTAATATTCTAACACGTTAGCACATATCTCAGTGTGCATTGTAATAATGAATGCAGAAAAAAGTAAAAGAAAAAATAAAATACAAATATTTAAATTATCTTAAAGAAGATACTGTTAATTTATCAGTTACAATACATACAGTTAAAGCGAATATTTTTTTACTTTATTTAATCTTAGAGAATTTACTGCGATAAATTTCTAAGAATCCTAAGATTTTAAAAAAATTAATCGCATTTACAATTATTCGATTGAGAGACTAACGAAAGTAAGTTTCTACTTGAAGTTGACAGAATACGTTAATTATAAATAAAAGGGAATTCAGGTACAATTTGCAACAACAACAAAAATTAAACCTATATATACACTGGACTTATTAAGGCTCTCGTCTACCCGCCATTTTGATTTCGTTAGCTTAATGTTAATCCTATGGAATTCTGACTTTAATTCTCATATATTTACTATTTGATCTATTTGAATGCAATAAAGTGGATCTGAAAGAGCAAAAAATAATAAATGCTTCTGTGGAATTACTTTTTTCCTCCGATTTTTAAAAATATTTTTACCCTATTTTAATGATTCGTTAGCGAGTTTTCCTGTCTTAAGAAATATTTTAAAATATTTTTAAAAATCGGAGGAAAAAAGTAAATCCATAGAAGCATTTATTATTTTTTGCTCTTTCAGATGCACTTTATTACTTACAAGTAGATCAAACAATAAAAATGTGAGAATTAAAGTCGAAATTCCATTGGATTAACATTACGTCCACGAAATCAAAATGGCGGGTAGACGGGAGCCTTAACGTCATTTACTAATAAAAAGAAGAAAAAAATACATTTCCCCACTCAATTAATCCCCCTAACTGGTCTGTAGTCAATTTTGTTAAGCTCACAGTACAAACTAAAAACACAATTTTTACTCGAGAAATAGATTTTTATTTAATTTTTGATCATAAATTAAGATTTAACCTTTTATCTTTAAAAAAAGTTTTGTTTGAATTGCGTTTCTATCTTATTTAGAAACTGAGTTACAGCTGTTTTAATATTATTTAATTATGAATTTTATTTACCGTAAAGGCTCTTAAAGCAACATTTTTCATTATTGGAAAACACAGTCTCAAAAATCTACGCATAAATGATCCTGAAATTTTATAAGTATGCTTCTCAAATACTTATACAGATAAATAGGCTATTTTTGAGATTTTATATCGAGTAGAAGTTGTTTATATTGCATTAAAGTGGAAATTACAATGACTTTTAAAGAAAATTGTAGTGTTCAAAACTCGAACTACCATAGTTTCTAACGTAAGGGCCATTCTTACAAAATAATAGTCCATTCCAAAGGTAAGGTTACATTCTGTGTTATACATACAATTTACAAAATGTCAATATATTTATTTTCTTTTGAGCCACGATGTTTCGCAGAAAGTCTTAATTTTTGTTTACATTTGCATAAAATGCCTTTTTGAGAGTAAAAATATTCACTAGCAAAAATTTCCTTGGGTGTTTTTCTAATTTTGAAGCCCTACGAGGTCGTAAAATATGCATTTCTATGGCAAAATTTACATCAATTCAAAACATTTTCTTCCAAGGTATATACTGTTACTTCAAAGAACAAGCATACCTCGAAAATTAGAGAATGTTGTTAGTTTCAGTTCCTACCTATTTGCATAAACAGAGACTCTCTGTAAAAAGTAAAATCGATGAAATCGAATAACATCAATCAAAATGACATAATAAAAACAATGGTGAGTTTCATAATTTTATCAACTTTCGGTGTTGATGGGTTTTTTTTTTCAGGAGGGGATGAGACAATAGTAAAGAGAGGGATGATAAAGAGTGGGAAATCTTTCAGCCATAGAATTTACATAGAATTTATAGAATAGAGATAGGCCTTAAATAGCATAAGATTGGCAATAAGTTCGAACTCCGTCATCTAAATTCATTAAAAGGTAATCTAGACACTAAAATGCAACACGTATTGCATTTCTTTCATTTTGCCGTTTAAAAAAAATGATGCTACGTTGATTCCGTAGATGCATCATTTATCAGGATTTATTAAATAAAAGGATTGAAAATTGAATTTTAAAACTGTAAGGACGTGTGCGCTTTCGCAAAATTTTTTTTTTTTTTTTTTTTTTTTTGAATTCTTGTACTTTCTTCAAAACGTGTTTCTCCGTAATACGTTTTCTTTATAATGAACATTTCTTTTCTAATAAGCACTCATAAATTTAGGTATGGACAGTATTTTTTTTTTTAAATTATTTGTTATATTTTATTAAATTCAAATTATAAAATTATAATTAAGTTCAGTGTATAGAATGTTATATTTATAAATATTCTGTAATTTTTTAATATTATAAATAGAGTAGATTTTATTTTATTTCCAACTCATTTTAAACCATTTTAAGTCATTTTTTTCATGCTCCATGAGACCTTTTATAGATTATTTCTAGAATTTTTAGGTCATTTCTTTGTATCTTTCATAAAAAGTAGTCATTCTGGAATGGGTGTTAGCTAGCTGCACGCTTTCCTTTCAAATTTTGATATAAAAAAAACATAAATGAATAGACATAAACAAAATAACAGTTTAAATACATAATTTTACTTGCCACAATTACTTTTTTTTTTTTTAAATAATTATATGGATATAAAACTTAGCTATTTCATTCCAATATGCCGACACTTTTCAAAAAACTATGACAGATTTAACAGAAATATTTTTTTAAAAAAAAAATACTTAAAAAAAAAAAAAAAAAAATGCACGACCTAATAAATACTTCGTTTTAACAAGTGTCAGAAATTGATGTCAAGGTCACTCACTATATTCTTTCAGAAACAAAACGCATTACAACAAATATGTACAGAAGACACTCAGAATGGGAAAAAAAAAAAAGCTCTCTATTATTCAAGATTAAACTTGTTTATATCAATTCCAAAAGCAATAACTGAACACCCCACATGTAGTACGTGTTCCTTCTAAACTAGTTGCTGGGATGAACCTTTCCGAGAAGTCTTTTTGGGCCCTCACCCAGAAAAAACACGGGGTCGTAAACGCGATTTTCTGGGATAGCCCAACATCTGCTTTATTCATATCGGCATGTGGGCGGGGGGGGGGGGGGCCACACACGTTTTAAGTTTCAAACAAACCAGATCGCTTGGAGTGTCAAAAATCTTAGGTATTTGAAAAAATACAGAAGAGCCTGTTGTTGTTAGAAACTGTTAGTATATTAATCAGAAAAAAAATGGTAAGGATAAGGTTGCGATATTTCATAGAAATATTTTAGAAAAATTTGGAAAAATTCGAATAGCTCAACCCAAAAAGAGTAATAGGATGTCACTTTTTGTAGATATATGAAAGAAATATAACACCATTTTAAAATATTTAATGCGATCATATTCAAATTTACACAAGTAATAGTTGTGTTTACATAAAAAGCGCATATTTATATATTATTATATTACATCTACAGTTAAAGTTTTAAAACTTGTTACGTACTCTGGCATTTGGTTGTTTGTGTTTAATAAAAATATTGTATCGCCTATAAATTGTTCTGGTCGTTTCGTACAATTTTAAAATGTAATTAATTTCCCAATTTAAATATCTTATATAAATATGTGAAATCAATCGTATTTCAAAATTTAAATATAATACTTTTGATTCAAATATTTATTTTCAAAGTGTGCGTAAAATATTTTAACCCCCTTTCCCTCTACGAGGAAAAAATTCATTTTAAAGTATTGCTTTATAAACAAAACTTTTCACAGTGGAGATTACAATTCGAATTACACGTAGTACATCAAAGTAAACTAAACTCTCTCTCTCTCTCTCTTACCCTCTTAAAATAGCAACACAATTTTTTTTCATTAAAATCTAAAAGGAAACTCAAATAACATACAGCAACTTTCTAATACTCGTATATTATTCGATTCTCAGATGATCTTTTTAATGCAAATACTTCAGTGAGTGAAACCTCTACTTGCTATTAAAAATGAGGCAGAGAGAAAAATTACTAAAAATAGAGGTAAAGTTTAATTCCTCGAGCAATAAAAACAAAATGGCAAAATTTAATATATATAATCATAATTTATTTAACATATTATAATTTTAGTAAAATAGTTTGCTTTATAATTTATCCTTTGAATTTTAAGAAGCAATTACATCTTTGATCAAAACATTTAAGCATTATGCAAAGATTATGAATAAAAACGAACTTTTTTGTAACTGTTTAATGGTATATTAATCACAACATGTACACATAATCAACAAGAAACATAACATTTTCTTTTGAAACAAGATCCTTATGAAATTTCATTTTCAGAATTTTAAAAAATGTTACTCATTGTTATGATTTTTCAAAATCTTTTCATAATCTCAAATCCAATTTAGTTGGAGATAGCATATATATGTGTTCGAATTTCATCACTTTTACGATTTTTAAAAACTTCACAACAGCTGTAATTTTTTTCAATTGATGTTTCGTACGATGAAATAACATTATGATTCATTTTAGAACAATACATAATATCTAATCAATGATGCAATCACAACGATATAATGAATCACAATACTTTTTTCGTAATTTTTAACTGACTTATTCCCGATTTGAATGCGTAACAATTCGCAAATAAAATGATTTCATTCAAGTCTTAGAAATTTCCCCCAAACACGCATTACGATATTATAACTCTTAACTCCAGGTATAATAGATGAATTTGAAAACACAGAATTATGAAATGCATCCTTTTATTCCTTTAAACATCACAAATATCAGTATTTTATACAGTTACTTTTTTATTAATTTTATAATGTTAAGTAAAAGAATTTCATGTATAAATTACAGTTTTTTAACAAGAAGTACATCCGCAACTCAAGGAGAAACATCTTTTTCATGTTCAAAAGGACGTGAAACTCAAAATTTTTAAAACTATAATTTTTGGTTTGATCATAAATACCACAGCAAGTGATCATTAACATGCGCCTATCACATAGATTTGTTTTTTTAAAAAAACATTTAAAACATTAAGAGTTATTAGCATGCCTCGCTGTTCTTACATATATTTTTTAGTTGCTCCTTGCGATTCAATCTCTAAATTATTATAAACAATTTCACAAAAATGTGTCCTTTAATCAAAATTTGAATCACAAGAAACCTTTTTAATTCAGGATTACATCACAATTTTCTGTTCTTACATAAATATTTGGAATCAAATACCAAGTTCCTTAACACAAAATGATTGATGATACTATAGACCTGATAATATCAGACGATTGAAAAAGTGACCGATTTGAATAAATTTTATAAGCGATTTATAATTGATTATAGTATTTGTTTTTGTAACTTTTTTTATGCATCTTCCATGGATGTCTACCATATTCCCTAAAATAAAATTTATTTCAACTTCTACATGAAATGATTTCAGATAAACTTAACACTATATTACAAATTGGTATAAAGCACCATTATGGGATTAGAAGCAAATGAACGCAAGTTTATCATAGATTTAAATATTCCTTCTAAAAATAGTTTATAACTTTTTAGATAGATTTACTGGCATAAAATAATGAATAAATAATCAATTATAATATAAGTTCAATTAGGTTGTAATAATTTAAATTTTGAAAAAGAATATTACAAAAATAATGCTACTTTCAGTTGCCTTTTTTTGGAATACATTTGAAAGATATAAATTTAAGTCAGATAGCTGAAGAATTTGGTCAGTTCTGAAAACATTCCCTCCCCCCCTAAAAATACAAAAATAATACATTTATGATAAAATAAATATCACACGAAAACGCACAAACATTATAAAAATTATATGCTTCTTTTTTTGTACAATATCAGCAACTCATGGTTATTTAAATACTACCATACAAGTTCCAAAAGACACCGTTATCACAAAAAAATTTACTTTCTGTACATTTAATCAATAAATAATAATGCTAAATTTTCGAAAAGGGATCATAATTCCCGTATACGAAGAGAGAAAAAAAAAACTGTTGCGAATTTTAATTTTTTTTCTTCTTCCAAATTTAAAAAACTAAAATAGAAAATTTAAAATGAATGGGGAAAGGACGAAAATTATTTTACTGCGTATCAATCAATATCAGGTGAAGAATCCGGTGTCATTGAAAGGTATCTGTGTCTCTTAGAAATGAACGCTATAACTTAAAGTTAATTGGTCAAATTAGGGGGCATAAAAAGTCGAAGAGGCTTCCTCATTTCCGCATTCCAAAACACTGTCGGCACCTTTTTTTCCCCAATAAGTGCCTCTCCCCTGCTTTTTAAGTACGCGGCACCACTTTTCACAAAAGAAACGACACTTCGTCAAGCACTATAACATACCCGAAAACCACTTAGCACCCCAAGAATAAACCAAGTGACATACTTACCAGCGTTAGGGGCTGAAGCTTTGAAAGTCGGACCGACGGGTTGTCCCGATATCAACATATTTCCCTTTTCTAAATATCCGTCCTTGAGACTCTAGCTGTTCAACTATTCAATAAGGGGATAGCTTCGCAATAAGACAAAAGCACACGTTGCTGCCTTGGCACAATATCAAAGTAATCCAATTCGGGAAGTTGTTTAGCAAAGCCTCTTCCAGCTGTGCTCTTTCTTATCACCTCTTTCTAAACGATCAAAGATCTAGATGGATCTAGATCCCAAAGCAATGTCGTATCACAAGGCTAATTAGCTAAGTCTCTAAATCGCTGACACAAAATAACGTATCAAA
This sequence comes from Nephila pilipes, assembly GCA_019974015.1. Taxonomy (NCBI): domain Eukaryota; kingdom Metazoa; phylum Arthropoda; class Arachnida; order Araneae; family Nephilidae; genus Nephila; species Nephila pilipes. The sequence goes on along the minus strand of BMAW01098118.1, from coordinate 698,824 downwards.
CAGCTGAAGAACAGTCAAACGCAATTTTTTAAAAAAATGTTCAAAAGCAATGAATATCGATTACAAATGTATCGATTCTCCCCCAAAACTGATATTAAGGGCAGAATTGGAGAATCTGAACGCAAAGATGCCTCAAGGAGTCATCCTACAACAACGGGTGAAAAGTATCGAAAATATTCAAATGCACGAAAAAGTTCGCCAAGCAAACAAATCATCTCTTAGAAGATAACAAACATAAATCCATCCGAGCCGCACTCTAATCATCCCGAGTAAAACAAAGTTCGAAATTAGGGTGTGCCCGAAAAGACCTCAGAAGATAAGCTCCCTGAAGAGCACACATTTGGCAAGTTCGCACGGTTGGCGATGGAAAAATACTCTGCGTCGATCCGTTAGGTGTGAATGAAACGATGCCCCATTTCTTTCTATTACGAATTCGCGCGCATTTGAGATGTTCCGAACGTAATGTGCATCAATCGACTTGAATTATAAATTTCAATCCAGAAAATAAATTTTTTTTAAAGTACTTAGATGCTGAAGGTTTACACGTTTCAAATGTTTACCACTAAAGAAAACAAAAACGTTTTAAATAAAATAAAATAAAATGACAGCGTTTACAATTATATTTCTTTTTTAAAAAGAAGTCACAAACGATAATTACACTTATTTTTTAATAATAAGTGGCAGACGATAATTATTTAACTTAAATAGAAATTAATTTCAAAATTATACGTTTAAGTAGCGTTTATTCCAAAAAGAATTATTTTCGTTATTTGCACTACATTAAATAAAAGAAAACTACTTTTAAACTAGGTTATGAAATACAGCCATATTTTCAATTGCATGTCATCTGATTTTTAAATGAGCTGATATTTATGTATTGTAATAACATGTTGTTTCTCTAACAAAAACGTGTTATCAAAAGATTTTTTTAAAATTTCCTTTTACAATTCAAGTTCAAACACACACACAAATATAACAGTGTTTTGAAATACTCGATTACCAGACGATATTAATACAACTAAAATTTTTATCATTTGTTATGGGTCAAATATATATTTGTTCCGAATCTAATTCAATTCATCATTTGGACCAAATAAAGCAAACAAATAAGGGGTTAATTGATTAAAAATTTGATAAAAGTACTTCCTATTTTCCATTGGATATCACGTTTTAATAACACTTTTTTTTATGTATATATCATTACAATTTCAGTTACAAACATTCAAAATTAGTTATTGTGAATAAAATACACTAGCTCAATGAAAAAAAATGTTCCGAGAGTTTGTACTTTTTAAGGCAATTCACTCCAAATGAATACCGTAATGTTTTGAGTCTAACAACTAAGAAAATATTAATTTAAGTTAAATAAGTATTTATGTATTTTATTCTACAAATATGAAAATTATTTTAAAATAACTGAAAAATTGTCAAATAATAAAACCTAAACAAGGATAGCATGAATATATAACTACATTAGACTGATGGATGGATATTTAAAAGTATGCACAAGGAAAAAGTGCTTAAAATTCTGTTATACAATGGTTTAAAAGTTATTTTACAAGGATCGTAAAACATTTTAAGAGGAAGTTGAAAAAATTGAACTAAACAAACCTTCAACGGGTACTTAAGAATGAACAGAAGGTAATAAATCTGTCAGTGAAAAACTTAATGTCAATTCGGAAACGATTAAAAATTAATCCATCAGGGTTAAACATTCTTCTCAGGGAAAATCATTTAAAACATGTATATTGAACATAATTGATAATTTAAAAGAAGATAATTAAATATTAAATGCCTTTCACGATAATAAAAATTTTAAATGTATTTTTAATCCTATATATTAGCTGCAACGGTAAAAATAAATATATATATATTGAAAAATATACTGAAAATTTTAAATTTTTAAGCGGATAATATGAAATCTAAAAATACCATTAATAATTGTAATGAATGCTTCGTAAAAGCTGATATAAAGTTAATATTTCAAAAATATCATTTAAGCCTCACCGTTTAAGAGTCGTTTTATATTCAAGAACGTAACGTTAATCCTGTTGTATATTTCTACTTACCTTTTCAAAACAAGAATAATGTATATATTTTATTCAAATCAATCGAAGGAACAAAAAATAACGGCAAAATTTAAATCTGAATTCTTTTTTTTTTTCCTTTCCCCTTTTCTGAAAATATTTTCATATTTATTTAAATGATTCAACAGAGAGTTTTCAATTTCTAAAAACAATTTAAAAAAAAAACAACATTTTCTAAAATCAAAAAGAAAATGCAAATAAACAAAAGCCCTCAACATTTCTTACTCTTCCGGATGCACTTGACTGCATTTAAATAAATACAATAGTTTAAATATGAGAAAGTAAATAGAAATTCCATAGGAATAACATTATGATTAGGAATTCAAAATAGCAGACAGAGTGAATTTTAAATATATCAGAGTAATAATTCAAAAAATTTATTTCAAAATGGAATCAATATAAAAAAGAAATTCAAGTAAATTAAAAAAAAAATGCTTACAATTACAATTCAAAGACAATTTATCACAAAATTATAGATTTATTTTAACAAGACGACTATAACTGACACACATAGACATAGTTAAGAAACCACAATAAAACGTAAAATACAGCAAAAAAATTACTCCTTCCACGTATTGAATACCTAAAAACATTGCATTCATAAAAAAAACTTTCAACGCTAAATAATATGAATTCAACGTAACTTTTTAACTTCTAGCAATAGCATCGGCAGACAGACGGCCGATAAAATGTTTCGGAACAAAAATTCTCGACATGTACCTCTAAATTCGCATCCTGATAAAGAAAAACAATTCCCCGCAACCGTGTCAAGAATTATCTTCTATTGTTCTTCCCAAATAACCTATTATTCGTACGTCACCGGCATACACAACTATTTATCTCATTTCAAGACGATTGCGTTTTAAAGTAGCCCAGTATTTCGATGAAAAGGACATGATAGTGACATTATCCGATAATGCGATAGCTTTTATTTTATCACGAAATGATAAAATAGATTATCTCAATCGGAGAATCCAGTTTCCTTTCAGATATATAGCAATTCAGAAACAGGAAAGAGGTCTGTTTTAATACGTTGTGTAAAAATTGGTCTACGTGTCTTTATTTCGAAATGTTCTTGTAACCTTTTTATAAGTCTGTATATATGCTTTTTTGTTAAATTAACATTTTATTTACGTATGCTTCATTTTAAATTAAATTTGCATCACAGCAACATGACGTTTATTAAAGATACGAGGACATGTCAGAAAGTAAGGTTTTCATCATCACCAATAAATGTTGATAGTATCTCATCGTGCTTTAAGTTCCTATATAATTTATTTCGAAAAAAGCAATTAATGTGTACACATTTAGTATCCATTTAAAATGGTTTTTTTTTTTTATTGATTATTTATGAACGTCGTACTTAGAAGCAACACGAGGGCTATTGGAGTCTTGTAATTTTAAACCTCGGTCAAGTGACGAAGACGACACTTGAGCTGGCACTTCATCTTTAAAACTTCCTCACCATGCCTCGGGAGGACATGGAACCTTGACAGATTTAACATACATCAGCTCCGCTACATAGCGGATCTTAAGTGGCATCAGGGCTCGAACTTACGACTCAGTGAATATAATGCCGGCCACGAACTCGTAACCATGACCACTAGGCTACAGCGGCTACTCCGTTTAAAATGAGGAAAAGACTGAGGGAAGGGTCCAAGGAAGAAGTGCGAACACTAATTAGTTATATTTCCTTTCATTTCGATTCATTCATTTATTTATTGGCCTTAAAGGTCAGTCTCTAAAATCTATCGCGAAATTACTGCAATTGCTGGTGTTACGAGTAACGTAAGAAGAATATTGTAGCAAAACATCCGTTTACTGAACTCAGAAGTTCTGCTATTGCATGATAACACAAGATCACAAAAGGCTCCTGACACATGGGCTTCTTGGGTTTTTTTTTTTTTGCACAGGAAAATTCTGCCTCACTCTCCCGATTTGTTCCCATCTGACATTCATTTATTCTCACAAGCTTAAAAAAATCTTGAAGAACAACATTTTTTCTCGAATGATAACGTTCAACAGTCAAACATTAGTTTCATCATAAGGGCACAGCTTTTTACAAAGATGGCTTCAATTCCTTGAACTATCTGTACGATAAGTAACTCAACAAACTAGACAATTATGTGGAGAAATAAGGAAAATATATTCCTTCATATATGCTAGACTTTCTTCACTGTGTACTTAAAATTCTAAAAATAATTTTAAAAAAATTATTGGTGAATCTTATCTTCTGATACCCCTTCACAGATCTGGTAGCTTCGAATTATGATCAGTTAAGAAGAGGATGACACATAACAAATTAATTTCATCACAGGGGAAAATGAAATACTCTTTTTGGAGAAAAAGCGAGTTAAAAACAGCATAATGTAGTAATATACACTCGTATGCAAAATTAAGAGGATTCACCCATTATGACGAATGTTTGAAAAACTATTGGGCAGATTTAATGAAATTCAGTATGAATAAACTATTATTATGGACAAAGCTTTGTACCATTCAAAAGTCATTTTATGTACGCATGATTATGAATAAAGCCCAGAGTGCACGGATATCCAAAATACCCGTTATGATCCCGAACTGAAAATGAATATAATATGTGGTATGCTCCCCTCTCAAAGCCAGACAGGTTGCTCAGCGTGAAAGCGTACTGCACAGGTGGCAGTTGAGGCGTCCCTATGACAGTCGATTTCATTCCTGCAAATAGGCAGATTTTAGATCCCGGATGGTTTTTGGAGGGGAATGGCGAGATGCAATAACTCTTCCAAGAGCGTCCCTGATATGTTCTATAGGGTTAACGTCAAGAGATCTGGCTGACTAATCTCTGCGGCGAATATCCTCACTTTTTAGGTAATCGTCGACTAACTGAGCCCTGTGTGAACAAGCATTGCCGTCCATTAACAGAAAAACAGGACCGACTGCGCCCTTGAAAATTCGAACATAGTTCAGGCAAACAGCCTTCTCTAATGAAGCTTTCGATCAACTGTAAACTGTGAAATTCGGGTTCCAGTTCAGAATACAGCACATGTAAGAGATGTGAAACTCTAGCAATCATGGGTTGCTGCACTGAAAATGCCATATAACGATCTTCATTCGTCGTTGTGAATCTTGGTCGACTTTGTCCAAGTTCAATGATGAATGAATGAATGAATCCAATGTCCTGAAACTAATTTACACAAATTGTAGACGACACTGGACGTCACACTGAGCTCTGAAGGCACCTACGCTTGTGATTGGCCTGCCTCCAGTCTACCGATGATTCTCCATCTCATTCCACCATCCATACGTGTGTGTCTACTCACTTTACCCCTGATACCTTACAAAATTTACCTAACTCATGGATAGAAACACGTCGAATGACGTGGAGTAGTACAAGCATACAAATCGTCGACAACCCTCCGTATGCTAATATCCCTCCTACAGCAACAGCTCCGCAGACACGTACGTGAACGCTTACATATTCCAACACAGAATATTTGCATAATTCTTCTGCGGCATTACTAATACCTTTGGTTCAATACTTTTTGTAAAAACATTCATAATTTGCATATCCTCTCAATTATGCACGCCAGTGTAGTTAGTTAAAGTTAGCAAAATGAGATAATAGAAAAGGCAACACTACGAGTCATGGGTGAAGCCAAAGAGCTTTTCGTGGCATTCAATATATACAGACACATTTGTTAAGATGTAATTTGATTTTGCTAATGTCATATTGAAACAGAGAAATGTGGCGCAACAGACTATTAAGCATGGATTTCGAAATTTTGAGCCATTGAAATAACTATCAAAAAGATCGTGTCAAAATGCCCAAAATAGTTTTCATTTCCATATTTCACTATGCATAGAAAACAACTTATCATAATACGCTAATAATTTCTGCATTCCCTTTTATATGTATAACAAGTTTCATATTCTTATTCTGCAATTTAATACAAAATTGAATTATTTTCAAATTTACACGCTAAAGAGGAAAATTTCATAGTTATTAAATGTTTTTGAATTAAGAACGCAAAACGATATATTAAAAAGGTTTATCTTATGATCACACAAGCTAATATTAATATTGGTGCATTCTTTTCATGTGAAAAAAATGTTCCGAGTTTAAGATTTATTCTTCAAAGCTGAACGAAAACAGCGTAAACAGCTTTAATTACATCATTACAAGGGGAAATAACATTAAAATTCACCCTGACAACACAAGAACCTATGCCAATTGTAGAAATTTTGGGATACTACACTGACATCAGGAATACTTATTACTGTCCAACCATTTTACCGAGCTTTTTAAACTTGACATAGTCCCAAACATTTATTTAGCTCCACAAGAATTTCTTTACAGTCCAAATGCACCCGAATCTGGCAGGTGCTGCTGTCATTCGGGTTTTTTAGACTATCTACACTAGATATATTCATAGATACAACAGTAAAAACAATCAGGAGATTACATATTATTAGGTTAATTTTAATTACATATTACTTGTTAATAAAAAAAAGATTACAGTTATTTCTATTATACGCTTAAAAATCCCAATTCTTTTGTAAATATTTATTAACTGTATACAAATTGCAAAAAAAAATGAAACACAATTATTCATCACATGTTAATTGGATTGATGTTATAGTGATACCATTGGAGCAATGAATTTAACGAACAGTAAAGTTTAAATTCTTATTGTATTTGGTAGTAAGAGGGTTAAATCATTAGTAGATGGTCTCATTTTAGACTTAAAATATATAGGTTACATAAATATTGGTACAATTTACTGTTAGTCAAAATCGAGGAAGCTAGCAAAGTTATTTTGTTTATAAATCTTATAAGCGAACAAAAACTAATTAAATACAAATGAAATGTTAGGAACAATAATATCAGATACGGACAACTATACTTTTAAGAATAACAAGCAGTTCAAAATAATAATTACTTCAATATTTTACTAAATTATTTAAAGTTAATTATCATATCAAACTAAATATAGTTGTTCAACAAAATTGTGTTGCCTCGAGCTATCTGATTTGCTCTGATTCACTCTCATCCTTGGAAACAGTTAAAAAACATCTCTTCCTCGAATGATAGAGTTGTTGAAATTCAAAAGTATCTCAAACACCTCAAAGGTCAGAACATCACTGTTTGTTTTTCTTTTGTACGCAAACATTCTGGTATTTGTGGCAACGAGAGGGCTGACTTTCTGGCAAAGACTGCCACGAAGCGGGAAATTGATCTTAAAGTTAATATTCCTCGATCGTACTTTAAAAAGATTATGATGGATGGTGTCCTGAAATCATGCAACGAAATATATATTAAATCAAATACAGCAAGCATCACGAAAAGATTTTTTTCCAGGCGTCTTTATAAGAATGTCTTGCCATCACTTCTTCACAAGTTTTAAAATTACGCAATTTCTTACAGGTCACGGTAACTTTAAGAAATATCTGAATAGATTCAATTTAAGTTCGAATACAATTTGCAACTGCAATGCCGGAGGTGATGAAGACATTGAGCACATTCTATTTCTATGTTCAAAATTTGTCTCACAGAGAAATATTCTTAAATTAGCTTTGAAAAAATTAAACATTAACTGGCCTCCAAATATTGGTAATTCAATTTCTAGTAAAAGTACTTTTGTTCTTTTGATCAAATATATTGAAGATATTTATATTCCTGCTTAATTTTTGTTTGTACATTGTTTAGACACATGTTTGTGTTGTTTTTGTCTACTGTAATACACTGTTTTATACTTACTTCTGTAAGCCCTGTGTGATACTTAGTGGTACACAGGGACGTTGTTTGTGGTTCAAAAATAAAAAAAAAAGCGAAATATAGAAAAGAACTATGAATTATCACTAATCTTTCATTCTTCTTCAGTATGAATACAAACAACATATCATTTAAACACAATTTTATAAAAAAAATGTCTATTTATACATTTTGGAATAAATGATTGAGAACCCATACCTCTCCTCTCAATGAAATTTAACTCGTCCCGTCTTAACTAATATTCAACTATTTTCAATACACCCTTTTTTTATTTTGAAATTTCCCACCATTTACAGAATTCGTTTGTTCTTCACAGGTTATCTTAAACGGTGTCATTGTAGCTTCCAGGTTAGAAAGTCAATATTCAAATAATGTGATGCATAGAGTTTGGAAAGCGCAGTATAAATTATAATTAAATTAAATTAAAATCAAAAGATGGATCTCTTATCCACAAAACAAACTTTAAAATTATTTATGAGATCAATGTATAAATTTAAATGTTAAAAAACTTTTTTTTACATATTGGTACCTAAAGGTAAAAAGGCAACTGCAGGCAATACAGCCAATTGGTGTTTTCAGTGTTAGTTTGAAATTTAACCAACTGCTGCTTTGAAAAGGAAGTGAAGAAGATAGCAACTGAGCGGCATTAAGTCGAATTACATTTCCTGAGAAAGAGGTTATCATTGTTTGCGTGGCTTGCCAACGCAGTCGTTGTAATTCTGATTTAATAATTTTACCTTTTTGGGAAGATGGTTAAGTTATCGAAAAATGCAATGCGCTGTTAATTATGGTAGATTTTTAAATGTTCTTCAATAATATGGGATGAATTTTCTCAAATCATTAATGGTCCCTAATTGAATCACAGTATTTTTAGAAACCTATAACTGTAGGTAATAGGGCCACTGGTGACTGTTACCTTCACTAGTGGCAGTGGATATTTGCATGAGAACTCTTTTTGTTTTGTATGTTTATTGCATTTAATATTATGCTTATTCTGCCATTTCTCGTATTTTCTTTCTTTTAATAGCCTGGTCAACATGTTACCAAACAGACAGAAAGTTAGGAAAAGCTGGATTCAAAAGAATATAAAATTGGCTTCTTTTCTTATTTATATTCGACTCTTTCCAAATGGAAATAAATTTCTCTTTTTAAATAATAGAACTGTCTTTTTTCAAGGTTCCTCTGGCTTAAGCAAAGTAAAACTTGGTGGAAATGGATTCATTGAGAAAAATAGGAAAGTGGCTCCTCATTACTATTACTGACCATGTTACCAGCAAAAAAAAGAGGTTTTTCTAAATATTAAATTTGAAAGTGAAAATCTCGATTCAAAACCAAAATTATCGCATAAATGGAAAAATAGTTATAATAATCACGTGTTATTAGTTAATTAATTTTTTTTTCAGCTTCATTACAGCTATCACAATTTCAATTTGCTGTAACAGTTGTCGTGTTACCTTCATGTACCTTTGTCGATATACAGTTTTTTTTTTATTTTGGTTTAAATAACATTACAAATATTTAATAGACAACAAGATAAGCACAAATACATAAGGATAAATCTTCATCTAAATGTATTGATATAACATCAAAAAAAAATCCTTCCGTTTCTCTTTCCTTCAATTTTAATCACTGAAACATATCTCGACGTTACCGCAAGCCCTATCGTCATTTCACGTTAAACACTACACAAACTCATTTTACATCCTTTGAGAACAACCTGTTCAATAAACACCTTTAACTAAATCCTAAATCACCTGTTGTTAAATGTCACTGCTCACTTGGCGACCGAGCTTGGCGTGATTCCGGCAACCCCGCCAGATTGGACTCGGGCCCAGTGGTTGAACCGAAGGTGGGGAAGTCTAGTCTTATCCGCAGACTATATTTAGAATCCCGGAATCCGAGACCAGGCGGCATTGTCCCATGCCCCCCTCATCCCAGATCCAACACCCATAAACAGAAACAGCTACTCCTACTACGTAAACAAAACGTGCGACACTTGTTGGTCGAAGAACTGAACCTCCCATTCATCCAATTTTTCCGAGTTGCTGCTGTTTTTTCTCTCTTCTTTTTTCCTCTTCTTTTATTTTAGGTGAAAAAAAAAATAATATGCTCAAAAAACAGACGGCGCCAGTGATGGGATTGAAGCACTGATTGAGCGCTTGTCAACGGCAATTTTTTTCACTACTAAAAAAGATAAAGATGATTCTTCTTTTTTTTTTTGGCGAGATTCGTTTCCTTGAAACAATACTTTTTATGTACGAAATATTTTGTTTATTGAAATATGTGTAACTCACTGTAATAAAAACGTTTCATATTCTATTCATATTTATAATATTGTTGTCTAGCTCTAGTATTTGTGCATAAAAAAAAAAGTCGCGAAAATAAATCTACGAAGATTAAAAAAGTATTCATGTTAGTAATAAGAATGGAGTATCAGGAATGAAAAAGGGTTAAGCTCACTGTAGAATTGTCCATTGATCGTTTTCCATTTTTCTTACAAAACCGTGGGTATTACGCCCTTCGCATTCCAAAAAATCGCCATAACTTATATTATCACTTTCTTTGGAAGCAACCCATTGTTCTTACTGCTGCTTGGTGTCAGGTATTTAATTATAAATCCAGGTGTCGTAGACCATGACAACTCGATGCGACAGCAACCAAAATGAACCAATGATTCAGTATCAAATTTGTTTGGCGTCGTTTAACAGAATGGCAGCACATCAGACATTACACCAACTCGCCTTAGCAATGCCGTCAAAAAATATGTACTTTTAGAACCACTCTCGTTTATTACTACAGAATATGTTTAATAGAAGGGACAAATATTTATAAGCGATATATGAGAATCGTCCAACACGCTTTCAAAATTTCAGTAGCGAGACCCTTTTCAATTTTGCCATTTGTGTTGCTGTGGTAACGCCGTAGGAAATAACCAAAATAACTCATACAATAAATTGTTTTATAATTCATTGAAGCAGATCGTTCTGGCGATGTTTGAAATATTTCACGCAAGGAATAAATTTGTAAATGGCAATTTATTTTCCATTTCATTCATTTTCTGCCAAAAAAAAAAGTCGCCTCAAAATATAATGTACATCAAGCGTTTCAAAAATACAATTTCAATGTGCTTTTCACTTTTGGTCATTGAGACACAGCTATTGCCTTTCCACCCTCCAACTTTTAAAAAAAATAACTAGGAATTCATTTCTGAAAGAATATAACCTCAGAAATTTAGTCTTACAAAACTAGATTACGTTAGTTTCTTAATAATAGAATAAGCAATAATTAGAATGGATTTATACAATTATACCTTCAATAAGTTCAATTAATAAATTTAAGTTTTTTTCGATCGATACATTACTTCATACCCGAAATCAGAAGTTTGTTAAAGCGAATTACTTGCTCATATCTGACCTTCCTAATTTCTCGAAAGTCGAAGGGGGCAAAAAAGATTCGTGCAATTCCTCTAACCTTCAAGGTCTTATCTTCTTTCTTACCATCACAACCCAGAGGGACCCTAGTGATCATTTTCTTTCTCGTAAGGTTTACTGTTTATGGTTAGTACGGATAACATTGAGGGTAACACGGGGTTGAACTACATTGAGAGAACTGTTAGTGATGAATCTCGTGGTTTAAAACTCACATGAGATGACGAGAACAACATTGTGCTGGTATCACACTCGCATAACATTCACACCACGTGAAAATTTTGAAGCACGGTTCCATTTAAAGAAAAGTAGAGCTTACTATGTCACACAACAATCTTGACTGGAAAGTACACAGAACACCGATGAACACGAACTTAATCAATGCGACCCCCATCAAAATCCCAAAGGCGGTGTTTTGATCACATTAAACACGCTAGCCACAAAGTTCTCCCAATGGTGTGATGAGGAAGTTGTTTGGTTTTATTTATGTTATTGGCGTCGCACTTGGAAGGAACACGATGACTATTGGTGATGGACTTCTTTGTATTGAGTTTAATCAAGCGACGAGGACGACACTAAAGCAAGCACACACTCTCTAAATTTCCACACCATCCTGACCTTGGTACACCGAGAACCGACAAATTTTAAGTGCATCAGCTCCGCTACTCAACAAGCCTTTAGAGGCATCGGTACTTGAAAGCCACGACTCGACGGAAGGAGGTTGTGACCATAACCATTCGACTAACGCGGAAGCATATTTTCGTAGAATATGTTTCCCTGTCATTCAATTTTTTTTAAAAATTCCATTGGCCCCCTCCAATAAATACTTTCACATTTTTATTGGAGTAGTAAAAATATATGTAAAAAAAAAAAAATTCCCATCAAATTTTTATATGAGATGGACTAAAAGGAATAAAAATATTTTTTTCCCAAAATGTAAAATAAAATATATAATTTACACACCCTCGCTAACTAAGATATTTCTGCAATTACCGATAAATTTCTTACCATAGCTACTTACTTAAAAGACCAAAAAGTATATTAACGTGTCAAGTTTTTATATAAATAATAAATTACTTTTACATCTTTTAATCCAAATTTAAATATAAACTTGATTAATATTGCTTTTGCTTATATTTATTTAATTCTTTTAGTCTGGAAATCGAAGACTAAAACGCTATAATGTTAGGTAAACGTGCGTGCAAAATTTCACGTGAATTGAACGTCGTTAAGGGCAAGACCCGGGCTATCAGCTTCTCCGCCTCTCCCCCTCCATGACCGTAACTGCTTCAACATAACATAGTATTGTATCGTCATCGAAGTTTCTGTGTCAGCTCGATCGGATAATATCAAGTGAGTTAAAATTCGAGAACAAATTTTACTCTAGAACGATAAATATAAATATAGAAATATGAACATAGCAGTTGAATAAAAACTTGGAAAAACTTAACAAGATAAATAATTAGCTACATAAAAAATGCAACCAAATGAACTGTAAATGTCTTCAATGAATCTCTATACTTTTTAATTTACTTATTGAGGGAAGGGAGAAATCAATTAAACTGTATTTTTTAAGACAATATAATAGGCTATCCGATAAATTTACACACATTTATAAGAATCAGGGGCGTACCTAGGGGGGTGCAGAGGGACATATGTTCCCCTCCCCCCAGATCTTTCCTCGAAATTGAAATATTTTAGGATAATTCTCTTATTATACTATTATGTTATTTTCTAAATTTCAAACATAAGATCTTTTTTTCTCCTCATGCTTAAAATTTTTTTTCATCACGAAGAGAAAAAAAGATCTCACCTAAACCAATTCATGAGAAAAGAATAGAAAAGTCTTTGCTGTCTCTGAAAAGGTCTCTAGGTCAGTGTTTATAGATGAAGAGGGAGGAGAGGGGCGCATTCCTAACAATGCACCGCCCCCCCCCCCAAAAAAAAAAATGCAGATTCTGTTCTCATGGTAATTTAATTATTTTTCTTAAATGATTTTTTTATACTGTTTCAATTTTTATAACTTGAGAAAATCATATCAATACTTGAAAAGTTTTAAACAGGCGAAATAAGACTAATGTCACGTATCATTTACTTTTTACCAAGTGGTTATTCTAAAATAAAAAAAATTCCTCCTGTCATACGGCAACGATGATATGTAACCCCCCCCTCCCGACAAATTATTTTCTGGGTACGTCCTTGATAGAGTAATAAAACTTTTCTTAAAAAAGAAAGTTAGTTAAAAAGCGCAAAATCAAATGAACCCGATTCAAATATTGTATTTTAAATGTTAAATTATTTTACACTTGGCAGGTAAAATTTGGCAAACAGAACGTAAATTTAATTTTTGTCCCCCTCTGAAGCAGCGCTCTGAAATCATTGATGAGTAAGAGAGAATTTCGGTTTCTTGGCAATCAACGTGGTGCGTGTCCCAAAACATCACTAGAAAACATTTTTCCTTTTTGCTGAATTATTTTAAATATATATCACTTGCTCCTCTTATCAATTTTAATCCTTCCCCAAAAGTTTATATTGAAGGAGTTTATTCTGTATTTTGTTGAGGCCCATTGATTGTTCGTGAAAACTTTTTGAAAAGACACGCTTCGAAAACTTGACTTGCCCAAAGGAGTGAGTGAGTGAATGTTATTGGTGCAAGATCCAGATGTGGCTATGCTGCGCCAAACAAGATTTAAGTGTGGTCTGGACGTGAAAAATTAGAAAAAAAGACAAGTAAAAGGGTCGAAAATAGAGAAGGATCGCTAGGATAACCCGGGGGTGCGTCACCCGTGTTTACCAAAGTTGCCCAAAGGAGACCAACCTCACCTAACAAGGTCTTAAAGCCATCATACCGTTTACCCGAGAGGGATACCCTTTCACACTTTATTGAAAACTAAATATGGAGTTTACAGAAATAAGTTTACATAAAGAACACCAAGTTTTTGCAATAACTCTTACATTAAGAAAATTTAAATATTAACATCTCAGTTTACTATTCTGTACTTCCGATTGTCAATATTTTATATATTTTCTGAAATACGTTAATTCAAAACTATATTCGCATAATGCGATATAATACAACCTTATTCCGTAAGGTTTTTCTATAAAGGAAAATTATCCGACATAAATTATTTTACGATTCCATATAAATTACTTAATTATTTCTTTACTCGACTTTATTATCGTATTGAGAACATAATAGTTTTATTGTTATCAGGAAAATAAAGGCTTTAGAGACATTTACAAGGTCCCAGGGGAAAGCTATAAGCTTGGCAGTTTGTTTTTAATCTAATCAAATAAAATTTCATGTCGTTCGTGATGTTCGGCAACGACCAATTTTGCTCGTAGAGTCCTATCTGATATTTTATGAGAAATACCGATAGATTCTGTAAATCTTTATTACAATGCTAAAGAAAAAACCCAATCTCGCAAAATTTTCTTACATGGAAAAATGATTTAATATTAATATCATACTCCGACTTAACTATTGTATTGGGAATATCATATTATTGTTATTAGTTCATCAAGTCCCCGGGGTATACTTTCAACTTGGAAATTTCTTTTCAAACTAACCCATTTAATTCTTATGCAGTCTGTAACAACTGGCAAATGCCAATTGTCCCATTACATAACGGCTCTATATAATGGCATCGGACTTGAGTCCTCGACTGGACTAAAATAATGTAATCTATTATAGTTATGATAAAAATGATTCATAGTTAGAAATATGAAAGATGAGTACTTGCTAGGGATTTGAAATTTTATGTTCTTTGCAGATATGTACTGTTCAGTATAATTTCTGCTGTTTGAATAATTCATTTTATTTCATTATGATATTCATTTCTATTTGATTACGATTCTTTTCTGTATTAATTGCGACTCATATATCTTCCCTTACACTACAATGCCGAAAGAAATTTCAACAATTAAAGTAAAAGCGAAAAACTGAGTATACGATAAAAGATTTTAACGAATGATATTGGGATTTATTTAAACGAAAATGTGCCCCGATATGAGCCCAGTTCTTCAGAATTAAGCGCAGACGGCCTTGTCTTAGCGAAATCTATAAAAAGAACTCCCCATAATTGTTAATTTAACGCATAGTTACTTTAGTTACGACTCAATAACAAAGGTTCGGAGAAAAGTATTCCCAGAAACAGGCCCAGACTCTTTGATAGTTGAATGATACATTAAAACGATTTAAATGAAAAAAAGAAATGCATTTCCGTTCAAAATATTGTTTGGTCATGTGGGTAAGCTAAAATGAAAGTCACTATCAGGGAATTGCGAAAAGCTGAAGTAAATATATTCAGAAGAGTACGGAAGACAAACTCAAAATTTTATTTGTGAATTCCTCCTATAATTTTTTCAAACTATAGTTAATAAATTCACATTATGAACAATTTTTTTTTTAAAAAAAATGGATATCTTTGGTTTGGTTTGAATAAATGTCGCTCTAGACCAATATAAAAATAATCTGATTGATTGATTATTAATTAACGACTCACTGAGGAGAAATATAAAGTGTATTTGCGACGAACCTTACAATTTTTGAGCCAAAGGATTATTGATTATAAGAGACTTTGTATTCATTCTGTGCATTTTTCTAAACCATTGTTCTTTCAATCTTCAACTCTTCCCAAACATTTTCAGTTTCTGTGAACAGACACCGTGAGGGGATTTTTTAAAATAATTTTTACAAAGAAACATCAGAAAGAGGAGTGCAAGGAATCGATTTTATATAAAAATAAATAAATTTCTCTTTCAAGACCTTTATGTGGAAAAATCGTACTTCAACGCAAATGGTTTCCCCGAGAAATTCATTTATTCTTGTTATTTATCAATCCGATCCTTCTATTCAAAAAGGTGGCACTTAAAAATTCAAAGAATGCTCGCTTATAATTTACGTCCTTCTTTGGCGGTTCATAAGCGACGTAGTGAATAGATCGTACAAATAAAAGAGCTTTCATGATTTATTTCGGAAAAATATGTTTTTGCATGTAAAGAATTTTTTTTTATAATACACTCATATTGTGAAAACCCTTTCACCACACAATGATAGGAATTAAAAGAGATTAGCATAGTCAAAGGAACTGACCATAGGGAGTCAAGGAAGAAATTTCCTGAATCTTCATGAAATACTCTCATACATTTTAATAAAGGAGACAAGATTAAATTATGCATTGAAGCTTTCTCATCAATGTTAGAAGGTGGAAAAATCGAGTACTTCCCTTTTACTCCGGGGGGGGGGGGGGAGACTTACTAGCTAGTTGACTTACTAATAACACAGGATTAATCGTTCATGTCAAACAAAGTGGCTTCGATTTCCATATGGGAACGATGCGTTCTTGCTATCTTTACGTATTTTACGAAAAATTAAAAAATAATCTTTAAAGGCCACCCAGCTAACAGCTATTTAACTCCTGCTTAACTTTATGTAATTATGAGGTAAGTGACGCAATACTTAATGAAGTTATTCTGCTAGGTTTTCACGTTTTAAAGCTTTTGCAAGTTGCTCTCGTTTCATTTGACTAGTCCCATGGAGCAAAACTGGGTACACAGTCGTGGGGCAAAGCTGGGTGGTACCCGGTCCGTGTAGCAGTTTTATCCATAGCCATCATCATCATGCGGGTCCAGCGCCAATTGCAAAACGTAGCAAGACCAAGTAAAGAAATCTCAAATTATCACTGAAACTGCCACTTTTAGACCTATTTCCATCCCAAAACGAGTATCAATATCATGCGAGTTTCTGTAGAGGCAAAATTGCACCATTATATAAAGACCAAACCATAATGCATCTTCTAGAACAGGGATAGAAAAGACAACTCGCAATTACAAAAGTATCTTTATCAAACTATGAAATAGTATTTGGAGCCAAGTACTATAGGAAGAGAGCATTTTAAGGGAGAAAACATAGCAATGTCACTTAAGTTTCACATTCTATTAGTTTTCTGCAAGAAAATTCTTAGACTTTTGGAATCAGCCTATAATGCACTTAAATCTCAGACTGAAAGCCTAATCAACACATTTTTCATTATTGAATATGTAAAACAAGAAGTCATCGAGTTTTGAAAAGCAGAACATGTTTATTTTTTGCTGAAGATCTGCTATGAGAAACCAGAAACGTTGCCTTATGTCTTTGTGCAATATAAAGGTCCTAGAAAGACAAGTGAGAACACTGACTACATTTGTGTTGTAGTTTATTTCCATAAAAGCACAATCTATAAAAAGTTCTGAATCACAACAACAAAAGAATATCTTTTACGAGACGGTGGATTCGTTAATCGAGCAGTTAGATGAACATTTCAGTGAAAATGGATATTGAGAGTACAGAAGTCGAGATAGAAAATCTACAACTTCTTGAAAATTTATAAAATAACTGTACCAAGCAAAGAATAGATGTCAATGGTATAGTCATATTTGTTCTCAAAACCTAATGAAAATAAAATACAGTTTTTTTTTCAAAAATTGCACAGTGTTAAAGAAGACTTTTGAATTATTTGCAACAGTACCAACATTTGTGTGCAGTTCAACAACCTGCGAACCAAAATTTTCTTTCAATATTAACTACCATACATTGACCACAAAGATATCCATGACACACCAGCGTCTAAAAACTCTGATTCGTCGGTCACTTAAAATTATCTCCTGATACAAAAATACTTTTAACCAATATAATAACTTAAATGGTTTTTAAAAATAATTTATCCTGCTTTCTGCAACATTTAATATTTTCTGACTTTAATTTCTTTTAAATCTTAATAATTTATTTGATGTAAAGAGAGAGTATTAAATGGTTTTACATATAAACTTAATTTCTGGGTAACAGGCCGAGGCATCTTATACAGACATTCGATTGGAGATAAAAGGCCAAAGTGCCTAAGCTCTCTGTTAACCATCCAACTTACAGCGATTAACAAATCTA
Organism: Nephila pilipes; assembly: GCA_019974015.1. Taxonomy (NCBI): domain Eukaryota; kingdom Metazoa; phylum Arthropoda; class Arachnida; order Araneae; family Nephilidae; genus Nephila; species Nephila pilipes. The sequence continues at coordinate 680,632 of BMAW01098118.1, read as the reverse complement.
GTTTTTCTTTTCTTTCAGAATTAACAAGCACAGGCTTTGGATTTTGACGAAATTCTAAGAAATCTTCAAACAAATGAAACTGCATTTATTTTAATTTACGTAACAAAAAGTGAATTTAACTCCTTTACATTATAAATTTTAACTTAGGTACACGTAGGGCATTACAAGATAAAAAGTAATTCCCTTTTTCTGTTTAAAATTCTTTCTAAAGGCTAAGTGAAATAATTTTAATTAATAAATTATTTTTTTACATTGCTGCGATCCAGACTATGAGTTTAATAATAAAAATAACAAATCGTTATATTCTAAACTTTTATATACAAATTACTTTAGTATGCGTAATAACCCTGCATTCTATTAAAGGAATTAAACTATGTAATAATATTCATATTACAATTTACTCAGGAAGTTAAATAATTTAATAGATTTAAGAGGAAAATTTATCTCGCCTGTCATAACAAATTCAGTGGGAGCACTGGGAGAAATGTACTTTCTTGACGGTTACAATGCAGAGAAGTCTAAAGATTAATAAACAAAAATTAAGTTTATACTCTCAATTATATATTTCTTAGCAATAATTAAAGCTTTACGATACAGTGGGTTACTCTTGTCTAAGGCTTCCTGAAATCAAACAAACCAACATTAACAGCTATAATTTACAACTTTATGTACATAAGGATCAATTATTATATATAATTAATTGTATCTAGATATCAGGCTAGTAATAATTACACCATTACGAAGCACCCACGCAAAATAATCTGTTATAATTTCAAATTATCAAAATGACTTTATTAATCCAACAGTGGCCACGATAGCCAATGAATATAGCCGTGGACTTGAGCCCGGTGTTGTTTTCACCGAGTCGTGGGTTCGAACCTCATGCCACTAAAGATCCGCTGTGTAGCGGGGATGATTCACATTTTATCTGGTTGATGACCCAAGTTCTCCTGTTGTTGTGGGGGTGAAGTTTAGAGAGGGATGTGCCAGCTCAGGTATCATCCTCGTCGCTAGAACAAGATTCAAAATTACCAGGTTCTTCGCCAATAGCACTAGAATTGCTTTTCAGCATGACATTAATAAACAGTCAATATTACAATTATTAATCAAGGAACTGGAATTTTATGAATGGAATAACTTTCACGTGGAACAATTATTTATCGTAAAATGTATGGATAAAATTAAACTACTTTATGCCGAGTATTTCTGATGTCATTATTTCGTGGTTATACTTGCGCATTTTAAAATAAATTACTTTTTACAGTAATTATTTTTCTGGTCCGAAACACGAGATGACTGACCTTCACGTATTTAAAAGGTATAAAATCTTTTCGAAAGGATGTTATTGAATTTTTTTTTTAAAAAAAATTAACCTTCGAAATTAGCGTTTTCTGCGCAGTATTGTATTAAAAACTTCCTTTTTATTCGTGTTTCCATTAAAAACGAATGATAACAAGCTATTTTTGATTTTGTTCAATATAGACAAAATTATTTGCTTCCTCATTTCACATTATTGCGTTACACTTTATCTCGGTTCTTATTTCTGATCCGAAGGTCAATCAATTTGCATTCCTAAAGGAAGCGTGCATCATCCAATGCTGTCATAAAAGTAAAACAAAAGCCAAAAATACATCATTTCTAAAATTTTACCTCTGATGTTGCCATTCCCAGATTTTAAATTTAGATGAATACGTATCTTCAAATCATAAATCTATAAACAGTTTCCCCACTGTTTATCTACCTCGAGAATAGCTTTCTCCAGAAAGGGAAGCGAGACTTGATTCATTTTCATTCGGAAATATTCGAATTTTCAAGAATGCTTAATAATAAGATACCGACATGTTTTCATTTTACTTGGAATTTTTTTCCAAATTGAATAAATTATTGCTTAAGATCAAGTTACATAAAAATATACTATTAACTCTTCACTAAAAGCACATATATTTCGAATACATTTTAACCTCTTCCCTCCTCCCAACAACTTACCGAGCTGCAGACAAATACAAGCTCATAGATAATACATATTCTCATGATAAATCTTTGAATTATCTAATCCTACTCAGCATGCGTATAAGGTACATATAAGCTATGCATTTATTATTTAAGTACACCTTAACATAATAATCGAAATTCGCATTTATCACTGGGGGTTGGGCCAGAGTCTTGTGGGTTGCAGAAAAATTATTCTCGGGGTTCTTAGCCCTACCGTGCTTTTATCCTAGATCTGACCGGAATAAATTCTTTTGTAAGACTGAACTTTAGTTCTGCGCTTGCACAGGAGAGATTTAAAAGTCTCTGAATGGGATAATTACTTAAAAGTTCAGCGAGCAATAGCGAAACAATTACAATATAAAACTTAAATATTTTCTGAAAAGATTTTAAGAGATTAAAAATACTTAAGACTTTTAAAGAGCTGGAGCTTTTCATTTAATTAGGATAGGTGAAAGAATTAAAGAATTTAAATGTATATTTATATACTGTTTCAGAATTTTTTTTTTT
>BMAW01098118.1:657518-678123 GCA_019974015.1 Nephila pilipes | reverse complement strand
AAATTTATTTCATTAAGAGTTTAAATATTTTCAGGATGAGAGAAGTTTGGTGCAGGTTGCTGTAGAAGGGGGGGGGGGGATCTTGTTTGGTTGCCCACTTTGTTAGGTTAGAAAATTTTCAGTTCCTCTGCTCTTTGGGATCGAGAGAGCGTGTTCTGATTGGTCGATAGGAAAGCCTTGTGTGACCTATTTAGATTTTATACACGCACGTTTTTTTAAAATAAACTTCAATTATAAGAATAAATTCTTTTATTATTATGTACGCATAACTATTTAGTTCGTATTTCTAATTTTAGTTTCAATTTCATCTTACTATGCAATACTTCCAATACATACATATGTGTGTGTGATAATATATTGAATTTATTCTCACTTACTTTTTAATTTAATTATTCTTAAAGCCAGGCCTTTTCTCCCAATTTTAACTATATTTATTTTCTCTCAAGAATTGCGCGTGTTATGTTTAGCAGAAATATCCCGAGACCCATTTTAAAACCGCTGAATTAACATAATAATTTTCTCCCTAAAATATGAAAGAGCGTTCGGTTAGATTTAATACTCTTTCTGCGCTGACACTTGCAGTGTGAGTCATACAACTTCTCGCACTTTAATTTCTCCATGACTTGTAAAATATAAATTGGTAAAACGTTTCTATATAAACTAATAAAAATAATTCGAGATAAAAACCAACGTTTTTATATGGTGGCAAAGTTTATTAAAAAAATTATTGAAATGTTAGTTACAACTTGTCGCAAATGTCTAAATATTGCATTGTTAGGCGAGTAAGAACGATTCCCAAAGTTTCAGAGCTCTAGCTTGATGGGAAGTTGGTTAAATTAACGATCGAAAATTTGATGACACACTGATACACACACAGACAGACAGACACTAAGTGAAATATATAAAAACGATTTAATTAAATTAATTAATCAAAGTAATGGCTGCCTTTTTCATCAGGTCAACAATAACATCGTCAAGATGTTCCTTTATGTATATGAGCGCATCTGAATGTAAAAATAAATATTACGAAACAATGGTTTTTACTAACCACAATAAACAGAATTGAGATTCACAATGCAATGCATTCCGAAGTTACCTAAATCTTAAGTACCAATAATTTTGTCACGATGACCACTCTGTTCGCGATTTCATTCCATTATAAATAAAATACACATCGACTTTTTATCCGATTAACACTCTTACCACCAAGAACCACCTCCAAAAAAATAATGTTTTTAATTAACATATAACAAGTATAATACTATAAAATAATTTACGCTTAAAAGAATAAACGATTCAAACACATGTATGACTTAATGAACAATGCCTTATCCGAAATGAAAGTTGCAAAATCAAATTACGTTTAATTTACATAAGGGCTTAAGAGAAAATTTTAACCATTACAATTCATGGTATTAAAAATTTGCAAATCTTAATTCAAAAAATATAATCAATTATATTTTTTATCTCATAGTACAGTCTAATGTATAATATTAATGAAGTCGGAATCTATAATAAACTAAAAACTTATAAAATAATTGCATTAAATCGCTTGCATTAGAGTAAATAACTTTTTTTTCCAATGGTTAATTTGTTAAAAACCTACAATACATTTTTAGAATTTCATTTCCTTGGAGTAACTTATAAGAAATAGAAGAGAGACAAAAACGACTAACAGAGGAGCAAAATTATATTTATCGAACCTAAACATTGTCAGCCTCAGTAATCGATATACTATTTTATCGGAAAAGTTCGGCTACTTTTTCTACGTAAATACAGTTAGTCTTACAATAATAAATCGTAGCAAAACTGTTAAAAATGAATTATTCCGTTCATTACCAATATATTGGTAATTTTCAATAATTTTTCTTTAACCTTTGGATATTCTGAAAATAGATGTTATTAATACAATATTTTTACTCTCACGTATCAGGGAACTGATAAAAGTTGACAAAAACAAAACAGGCATGAAAAACAAGGAATTCCGATAAACAAAAATTCCATCGAAGTATATAAAAAAAGCAGATAAATAATTTAATAGTTTATTATGGCTACTTTTTGCTGAAGTTGAACTCAATAAAAAAAAAAAAAAAAAGCTCATTGCTTTACCTGGTCTGCTACTTTTTTGAAACCTACGAGTTTTCAAATTACACTTCATAGCAAGAATCATAAATACGATTTTATTGAATTAATTATAAAGTAATTTACTGGTTTAGTTTAGTTTTTATTAACGTCGCACTAGAAGCAACACGAGGGCTATTGGCAACGGACCTCGTAATTTTGAACCACGATCAAGTGAAGAGGACGACACCTGAACTAGCACCCCCACTCTCCTAACATCCACACCAACGGGAGGACTTTGGGCCCCGACAGATTTAACGTGCATCAGCCCCGGCAACACGGCGGGTCTTCGGCGGCCAAGGATCGAACCAGCGACTGAACGAAAATCGCCGGCCACGAATCCGAAACCTTGACCACTAGGCTACCGTGGCCACAAGTAATTTACTGGATTTCTTACATGCGTTACCATGGCAACATAAACTACGATTTAAAAGAAAGATGTAGTAATTTAGGCGCTGATGGTGTAACAGACGACTTAGTGATAAAAATTTTAAATAATTCACCTATCCAAGAACATGTTCCATATCGAAATTGTAATAGCGGTAAAAGGCGAGTTTTAGCCTCAGATTGTTGCCGATAGTTCTACATTGTTTCTCCCAGTAATCAGGTATATTAGGTGCATAATTGTAAAACACTTATTTACAGTTACTGCGGTGGCTGCACTAAACAGCAGAGACACTTTGTGACTGAGCACACGAACACTAAAATTATACACTAGTTACATGCAAGGGGTTATAGCCCCTCAGAACTTCAGGGGTTCAGCCCCTCAGTCCACCTCCTCGGCGAAAGTTTTTTTTCTCGCCAAATTTGTAACTCTATACTTTCACCCCTCTTCTCATAAGTACAGATTAGATTTTGAAATGGTAGTAGTAGGGAGACGCCAGCCCTCTCATGATATTGGCAAGAACCAGGAATTCTTAGTTGTAATAAATATATAATACATTTTGTTACAATTAATCTTTTGTGATCATTGAATCATTGAGATCTGATGATTTGTGAACAAGAATAAGAATTGCACCGAGTATGAAGAATATAAATGAGGATGCAGTTGCCCTTGAAATTAAGACTGTAGGTACTGACGTAATCAGAAATTTAACTACAATGAAATAACTTAAAATTTAACTTATTGATCAACATTAAAACAGAAATACAACATAATAATAAGTCATTGAGACAAAAAAATATATTAAATATTAGTAAAATCATATAAAAAAAATTCTGCAATATTTTTGATAGGAAAACATAATGACAAAATACATACAAATAATGTATGATTCTTTTATACTAATTTAATTTTTTTATTTATGCGATCACTGGATTTCCAAAAATTCTTAGATCAGCATTTCCCACTCTATGAACTAATAGGAGTATTCTTTACTAGGCCTTCAGACTCCATATAAAATACCTAAGGATCCCTACATCTTTTCCATGTGATCTGCAAAATGCTTAATTTAACTTTCCAGGAGATACTAACAGGGAAATTTTTCTGTCACTTCTCACCCAATTATCAGATTGAGTGGATGTATGCTGAGTTCGCCGCTAATCCCTAATTGTCTCCAGCCCTCTCGTGTCAAGATAAAATAAAAAGTATGAAAAGTTCCTTTTTGCACTACGACTTAAGTACAATATATATATATATATATATATATATATATATATATATATATATATATATATATATATATATATATACAGTATGTATATGTGTGTTTCAGTTAGCTTTCAGATTCTTTGCAATTATATTTTTGGTATTATAATCATTTTTAATAATATATTTTGCTGATGAGGACAGTTTGGCCAATAATTCTAGAGTAAATAACTTAATAGCTTATAGCCTGTAACAACTTTAAATATATTGTTTTCTAGCTTTCTGTCTTTTTTTTCCCTTTAAAAATTTTTGGGTCTTAAAATTTTCCAATTTTTACATCGTTTTTGTTATTTCTGATTTTTATCTATTTTAATTCGCTTTTTTTTCAGTTCATAATTTTTCTTTTTTAGTTCAATTTGCTTATTGTATTATCATTCCTTTTTCGGTTTGTAGTTTTTATCTCACTATTTTCGGTTTAGTTCAAGTCTTTTCTCAATAGTTCAGTTGAGATTTTACATTTTTCTATAATTTTAACTTAATTAACTTTTTTGTTTACTTGTGATTTTTAATTTTTTTGTCTTATTCAATTATATATATATATATGCTTATAAAATCTAAAAGCAAACACTTTTTCCCGCGGTTTTTCGAATTAAATGAATTTCTGTATATACGATTTTCGGATGACATAGAACGTGTCCACTTTATTTTATCTGTACAAATCTCATCTCTTTTGTACGGTTTTCCCATAGTTTTTCGAGGAATGTATCAACCGAGCAAAAACATTCTTTTATCTACCTAGGTGTATTAGAATGACATAACTATTATTTCAATACGTGTTTACACTGTCTTCGTTGTTCCCTCATTATAAGTCTACAAAAAAAAAACTTAATATTTTTTTCCCAACTTGACATGAATAACAACTTGAGGTGGAGAAAAAAGATGTATCAGATGATAAACCCAGATCACTAATATCATAGAAATTTCTATTTAAATCAACCGTTTCTCAAAGCCCAAATTATGCAAGTATGAGTAAAATATTAATCCTGTACATTTTCAAGAAGAAAAAAAATCCTGGTACTAAAAAGTGTACTTTTTTAATTGTTACACTTTTATCTCATCTGGGATGTGGCACCACACCCGTTATTATGCTTTGGAGTAGTTTAAGAGATAATAGGAAATTGTGTTGAAAGAGCAGGACATGCACTTCCGGAAAGAAATTGTATTGATTTCCGGTATATTCATTTCTGATTTTTTATAAACCTGTTTACTGCTAAGTATGGGATATTTGTTTGATCCTAGAAGTTTATTTTATCATTGAAGAGCACATAATTTGCTAAATAAGTTTCAAGAATACTTGAGCGTTAAAAATGATGTAAACACAAAATTTTTAATTTCTATAAAACATAATTTAAAAAAAAAAAAAAAAAAAACTATATCTTTTTATTGCATTGGAATTTTATACTTAAATTTACGAATGAAAATTAAACGGAAAAAATTCTTTCCACATTTTGAAGATAACTAGAAAAAAATTCTTAATAAACTGATTGATTAATTTTTTTAATTTTCTAGAAGCAACACGAGGGCCATTGGTGACGAATTTCGAACCTCGGTCTTGCGACGAGGACAACATCTGAGCTGGCACCTCCCTCTCCTAACTTCCACCCCACGCCAACTGGAGGATTTCGAGCCTTTACAGATTTAATAAGCATCAACCCTGGCTACACGGCGAGTATTTTGTGGGATCGAGGCTCGAACCCTTGACTCGACGAAAACCGCCATCCGGGATCTCGCGATTATGACTACTAGACTACCGCGGCCCTCTTAATAATCTGAAGGCACTAAAATTTGCAAAAGGATTAAAAAGAAGAATACCATGTTCAGTTTTCTATTAAATTATAAATTTTATAAGTTTATTTTTTCAAAACACAGTGTTTTATCACATAATAATTAAACGTCATATTTAATCAGTTATTCGGGTTAGTTTTCAGAAAGTCGTTTAATAAAATTCTAATAAATCATTAACATTTAAATTACTTTTTAATATCAAAAACTGGTGCTGAATAACTTTCAAACCAATAAAAAATGAAATTACAATGTTGTAAAACATAATTTGGAGAAGCATTTAACACACAAAAACAATCTTATACCGAGAGAGAATAACCACAAGCTTCTGTAATCTCGAAGCTTAAACATTGCCTAAGTTTTTTTTTTTTTTTAAATCTATTAAGTTTCCAATTAAGTTAATTTAAAAACTTAAAACCATATTCATACATACAAAAAATTTATGACATCTAGTATTATTTTTAACTAATTTGTAAAGTTCCAGAGTTATCAATATACTAAAAGCAGATTATAAGAATAAAAAATAGTTTTTAGTTAACTCACTTAAAACTCTCAAAATGAGAGATATAACAGAGAAAGCCTCAGTTTAAAAATAACAGAGAAAAATTTGTTGAATAAGGAACTAAAGCAAGTTGCATGCAAATTATTTCGTAATTTAGGAAACAATATGTTTAAACTGGACGTAAACGAAAATAAAACCACGTAAAGTAGATTAGTGTTCGGCGATGTGTATTTTCACTTTAGGAAGATGTGAAATTCGCACACACTTATCAATATCTTCCCTAAATTGCTACTAAAAATGTTGCTATATACAAAACTATAAAATTCAATTCCTTTCCGTTTTCAGCATACTTTCAAAAGTGACATTGGACTTTTCTCGGTTTTCTTTTCACTAATCGCGGGAACTTTTGGTAATTCGAATAACATAAAATTCCAATTTCTTCCTCACCAAAGTGAAACGTGATTAGGTAAATTAGATGAAGATAAGAAATTTAGTTAATTTAATTAAGGATAGTGAATTAAGGATATCAAAGTAGAATTGAAAGAAAAGATAAGAGATATAGAGAATAAAGACAAACTGATAGATTAGATTGAATAATTGTAATTAATCGTAATAGATTAAATCCATTCTTGGTTAGAGTAATAAGAGTTAAACCTATGATAAACAAGAAGTGGGTGAATAGGAAAGAATGATTTGGTAAGCTAAGACTTTATTATAAGAATGTAAACTAAGGCTAACTGAGTTTAGAGAAAGAGAGATAGTAAATATTCTACAATAAGAGCTAATAAATTGCAGGCTGTAAGGTACTGACAAAGAAGAATAAAACACTTAGAAAATGAAGTCACTGAAAATAAGATTAAACCTCCCACAAACAGCAATTAAATATAATTCAAAATGCATATTACATTACGAAAACTTCACATTTATGCATGTTAATTTTAAAATTCTTGAACTATAACCAGTAGAAAATGACAGAAATGACAAAGTGAGAAAATATGCGTACATTTTAAACTCATTTGGAGCAACTATAGATATATAAATGAGCCGAACAGCTCTCAAGCCAAGCAGGTCACACATGTGCATGAGTCAAAAGACTGCTCGCGGATATCTATCTCGTGTCGGTTTTTAACGAGCACATACGGAATTTGCAGTGTAAATTGAAATTGCGTCAATTCCAAGAGCGGCTGGAAAGTATTTATGCACATTTAGAAGGACATGATAGAATTTAACAAGAAAGTTAAAAAAGACTCATAACAGAGATAAAATACATAAATAAATAATTGATTTACTAATCATATAATTAAAAATATTTTTTTCAAGTAACACTGTGACGTTAGTCCATTCGCGGTTTTCCTTATGGGGATATTTTGTAATTTGAATAGCAAAAATTCCAACTCCTTTCCAACCAAATGAAAAGTGAATAAGGTAATTAGATTACAGTAAAAAGTGCGATGAATTGAATTAAGGATAGTGATATATGAGCGAAATGGAATTGAAAGGAATAGGGGGGATGGATGCCAATGAGAAAGCTAAGATAAAAAAAAAAGAAGAACGAAAGCATATAAAATAGAAATGAAACACTTTTTTTTTGTGAAAAATTCAAATTCACTGAGATGCTTTATTAAGGCCCAAAACGCAGAATGTTCTTCGGCCATTTTCTTAAACATGAAAAGGTCAATATTAAATTACTTAAAATGCTTCCAAATAAAAGTTTAAAAATACTATTATGTCAACAATTACACGCACACAGTAATAATAATTGAATACAAATTATGACTTTTCCTTCATAAACTATTGGATAATTAGTAGAGGTATCTTTAATGCTGAATTAAACTTGGTATTATGAACCGATTGATTAAGAATGCTAATCTTCCTAAAGAATTTCAGGTGCTAAACCTTTTTAAAAACACTTATCAACTTTAATGCCTTTCGACCTATATTTATTTCTTCCAACATCGATTTAACTTTTCTCTCAGACGGGCGTAAAAGTTCCTAGGGGATCAATTTCTAAGCCTTTTCTAGATTGAAATTCTGTGAGCAAAGTAAAAAAGGAAAAGAAATGGTATGCGCGCTCTCTTGCCGAGATTTTATTCTACCGCTACCTTTACTTGCCGGTAAACTTTTCGATATCCCTGACACATAATCGAAAACACTAGACAAATTAGATTTTCCTAGATAATTATTGAGAAAACTATCTCAACTTTGATTTACAATGATTATTAATGTATTAACTACAGTAATGAACTAAAGTCTGAATACCTATTCTCTCTATATATATTTATTACAATTAAAAAAAATTGTGTATATTATAAAAATTATTAACATGCTCTAACATTTGTTTTGAGAAAATAGTGCAACAAAAAGCGTGGGTTTTTAAATACTTTTCAATAACATGAGATGAATTTTCTCATATAGTTTATGGTTCATATAAAAATCACAATGTTTTAGGATATGATTTATAGTTGCAGAGTTATAGATTCGCTGATGACTGCATTATCTTCATTAAAGGCTGTTATAAATTCCTTAGAACATTTGTTTGCATGTTTATTGTATTTAATATAATGCGTATACTGCTCTTCCGTAATATATTTTTTTCTCTTTTATAGCCTGGTCAACATGTTACCAAACGAACAGAGGATAAGAGGAAGTTGGAGGCGAATTGGTTGGTTGTATATGTTTCTGACACTGAATCTTCTTGGGCTGTTTTTCTATAGCTTCAGGACTCGAATTCATGACTTGACAGAAACAACGCCAGCCACGATCACAAGGCTACCGCGGACACGAAAAGGAGTAGAAGTTATGTTTTAAAAAAGTAGGATATTTAATTTGAAAAAAATAATTTAAATTTAAAACGAAAATTTTATTATATAAATGCGTTGCAATCTAATAGATGTTCTTGGAAATTCTAACAGAAATTTCTAATAGACGAAGAAATTTTAATAGACATTTAGAACGATATTTTTTAAATTAATATGTAATAACTAATCATGAATTGCTTGATGTAAACTATAAATAAGTTACTATTTTATACATAGATTAATTATATGGCTAATAAGGCCACCATCTAGAATAGGGGGAAACAATCTGTAACCTAATAAGATCCCATTTATAAAACTTGCATTAAATGCATATTATTTTGCAAAATTCTATCCACTAAGCACAGTGGTTTCAAAATATTAATTTGCCTTGAAATTAAGTCTTGAGAAGAATCAGAATGAATCAAATGGATTAATTAAGGTTAAATTCAGTCATACTAAAATGATATTGTGAATATAGAAATTATTAAATTTTAGTAACCAATAATAATAATTATATATATATATAACATAAATGCATGTATTTATCTATTAACCGCAGCTGGAAATTAGATAACATTATCTCGTTAATGAAACAAATAAGAAACATTACAATCAAGAAAATTAAAAGGAATAAGCCACTCTCTAAATTTTAAATTTTGCTCGAAAAAACCTCATTTGATATTCGAATAAATTTCCAATAACCTTCAAATTGACAATTTCCCACATCTTAACTTAATGAACGACTTAAATATTTATTCATTAGGAGATATGATTTTTCAACCATTTGTCCTCTAATTGTTAAGTTTATTTTTATTTCTTGTTCTCAGATAACAATCTTCGCAAGACCCCTCCAAGTCTGAGAAGGAAGATGCACGCATTCTACTAATTACGGAAACATCTAGGATGAGTTAAGAGAAAGATAACGTCAGAGGAAAAGCAACGGGGGTATTCAGACTCTGTCTTCCTCCTCCACAAATGATTTGTTATTTTAGACTTGTTACTTGTGAAATATTGCCTGGAGTTCAGAATCTGTCTCCTCTCCGCATTTAGACGGTTGCATGCAGGCACAACACGGATCTGCCCTAGATTTTGGAGTTTATTTTCAGAAGCTAACTGTACAATAACGAAAACAAATTTCACGGGATCTCCTCGTACAGCACTTGTCCATTATATATTAATGATGACTTTAAAACATGTGAGTAAAATATGTTAGTGTTGTTAGATAGCATTCACGATAAAGGTAAATTTACGGAAACTATAGTTAGACACAACAGAGGTAAAAGAAGGAATTAACGTTATAGAATTCAAAATATAACCAGCACCTGGACTATACAACCTAAACGACTTACGACCACAAAAAAATTAATAAATAAAAAATAGTACATAAAGAAAAATAGCTACATTAGAAGGACCAAAAAAGTTCTCAGATTCTTATGCCCAGATAGCAACATGGCTTAAACATCAAAGTCTGTTTGGACCCTAACGTTGAATAATCCGTAAACAATGAACTTCTCATTCGAGATACAGAAAGGCAGTTGTCGTGTTTGAGACTGATTGTTTTCATTAATATCGTAACGAGAAGCAAAACGAAAGCTACTGACGACGCAATGTGTGATATTGAGCCACAGTCAGATAACATAGTCGGCTTTGGAACTGGGGCATCCTAATCTCTACGTCCACTTCACACAAACAGGATGATATTCAGATCCATGAAACCCATATACCGAGAAAAATGTCATTTTGTATACGATATATAAGATCTCAAAATGACACCAAAGAGCTTCGTTGCACAGCCCGCATTGGCAAAAGAAGAATGACGAAGGAGTAACGGCCTCGGTCAAATGATGAAGACGATGCCTGAGCTCGCATCTCCCTCTCCAAAAAATTCAACACCACACCAACGGCAAGATTTCGAGCCATGACATGCTAGAGAATTTAACGTGCATCAGCCTCACAGCACGGTGGGTCTTTAGTGGCATCAGAGCTCGAACACACGATTCGAAGGAAACAAAGCCAACCATGAACTCACGACCATGACCACTAGACTACCGTGGCTACTGTCTTCTTTGGAAAAAACATTGAAAAAACTCGATTTGTCGTCTACAGCAACGGAATCCAAAGGATCTTGTTCACAAACTGTTTCAACAAGTTTCCCTGAAGTAGTAGTCCGTCGGAGTCCTGTCAAGGGAGCATAGAAGCGAAGTCATAGGTCTACCTCACCCAATCCCCGCTAAAGGTTAAATAGTATTATTAAGGAGATTCGAAACTATGATACTTAACGCTTTTTCAGAGGCCGACTAACTTTCCTTGTGTTTTCGGTACTATGAATAGATCGCGAGTAGAGTTTTAAAGCGAATATTCTCATTTCCCCCTTCGGCGCTGGAGAAACATCAGGGGATGTTTCTCTACCCCGTGCTCCGTGGAGAAGGAGAGAGAGAAGTTATTGACCTTGATGCGGCAGCGGTGTTTCGAATCCTGGACCAGTGAGTCCGAAGAAAAGTTGATCGGTTACTTTTTGTCATGCCTTGACCAACTAGGCTGAAAAGGAGTCTCAACTGGCTAGTTAACAAGGCGTTTTAACTTCTGGTATTGTTGTTGAAGAGAGTCGCTGCATACTCCCCCTCCAGTATCATGGTGATGATATGAAGAGAAACATTGGTGTGTACAGAAAGTTGCTTTTTTTCAGCCACTACTACAATTAAAATAAATCTCCTTCCTGTTGAATTGAGTTTTTGCTTGGGACAGTTTTCTATTTTAAGTCATCGCCTATCTCATGTTGAATGGCGGGTCTCGTCGACACGTGCGCCAGAACCGGAATATCGCGAATCGTGACAGAGGGGCACGCGTTTGTCTCAGACATACAGAGGCAAGTGTTTTGCGTCGGGGGCATATGTTATCAGTAGTTTTTGGCTGTGCTGCCATCTAGTGTTCAAGTCCTGATTCACCACTACGGCGCTGGACGTTTTTCCTCCGTGAACTGTGGAGGGGAAGAGAATAAGTTGTTGCTGAGACCTTGGAGTTTTAGAGCTATTTCGCACCCTGGACCAGTGGCTCCGAAGAAAAGTTGACCTAATCGGTCACTTTTTGTCATGCCTTAACCAACTAGGTTGAAAAGACATCTCATCTGACTAGTTAAGTAAGGCGCTTTAACTTTTAACGTTGTTGTTGACGAGAGTCGCTGCACTCCTATACTTTCAGCCTTCTTTTTTTGTCACTAGAAATTGTGGACACCTTGTATATTATTACTTAATAACCATAATATATTAAAATTAGATATCCATAAGAATCACTTTTCAGCCATGTTCGATTCGGTTGTATACCTTAGATAATTGTATCCATCGCAAAATCAGAACAAATTTTTTTTATCCAAACCATTGGAAAATATGTGTAAAATGTACAGCTGTCAAAGAAATTAAATTTCTTCCTTTAAATATATATATATATATATACATTCACTTACCACCATCAGAAGCCGATGTATCATCAGAATTCAGAGAACTAACAAGTATTGTGGTGGAGCCCGTGCTTGTGGAATCTGTTGACCAAGATCCTGAATAACAAAGAAAATGCACTTAAGTTATTGATGCTTGCTGAAAACACGTCTAAATTTCAATCACCAACATATCAATAGAAAAACATAGAAATTATTTTCTTTAAAATTGGTTAGTGTGTTGTTACACGCATACATTCTTATTGAAATACATGAGCACCAATAAAACAACTTGATATACACATTATCGCTCTTTCTGGAACACTTTCATTCGTTTCTGATTTCATAATTTCAATATTAAATAATCACTATATTATCAAAGAAAATAAAGAAGACAAAAATTATCCAAATTATTTCATTAATATACTTCAATATCATACAAGACCGCTCTTTATTGTCTACTTATCCTCAGCACGCTTGAAATTTAGTTCAGAAACAATAACTAAGTTTCAGCTTACCAACTCTTTCGGATTCGTGCGAGTCTAACAATAAATATTGCGGATTCGCTCTGGTTCTTCAATTCCCATTAACAGGAAACAAAGTGGATAACCTGTAATCTCTGCTATCACTATAAGATTACAATCACAATTTTACGCCTACTATCGTCTGCTTGCTTCTGATATCTCACTACAAATTCTTTATTCACGTCTCTGTCGTTTTTACATGAATTTTTTTGCAACCATTCACAACACTTTTAACGTTTATCTGATTGGCGCAATCAAGTTTCGTTTGGTAGGAAAAGAATAAGAAATTTAAATATAAAATAAAATCAGAAAGTATACCTAGATGTTAGTTAAGGGAAGGTTCGAGAATTACACTCATCTTTTTTTGGAATTTCATCGGCAATTCTGCCGTTATTAGCGAAAATTCCAAAATCTGTTCAATGATCCGAAAAAATATAACGGAATTTACCTGTTTTATGAGTGAGTAAACATAAATTTTTCACATATAAAGTTCCGGGGGGGGGGAAATAAACTACAAATATTATTAATAACAAAGAAATTCCTTTTTATTTTAAAACAGAAATGCAACTGTAAAAATTGCTTGCACTTTCCCAAATGTAATCTACAATTAAAGTCAGTTGTTTCACAAACTCGATCTAAGTTAAAGAGAAAGGTTTTGGGGTTAATAGAACTCGTTTGGAATAAGATAAATTTAGAGGGGTTTTTTGCCATTAAAAATTAATACGTTTACAGAATAATTCATAAATACCAAATCAATGCATAATGGAATAAAATTTTATTTACTATTTAGTCGATCAAAACCACATATCAATTACTCTCATTTAACAGTATCACATCTCTTGAAATTTTCAGAGATTTTAAGTTTTTTACGATAAAGCAAGTCAATAAAATCTGATCGAATGGATTATTTATCAGAGTGTGAAAGATTTTGCAAAACATTTAGCATTAGCAGTATTACTTATATGTTATTCAAAAGAGGGATAAAAATGTTACTCCTGCTATTGTTCAAAAAAAAAAAGTTTTAATAAATTCTTAAATTTATAACGATTTTCTTATTAAATTATACATACTCAAGTATTTTGACGAAAATTCAAATACATCACTGCGAAAAATGAATGAGAAATCATTAATGAGGTATTTAATTATATAGATAATGATTATTCATTTGCGATAACCAGAAATGCAACATATCACTGTATGCTCTTAGAAGTTTTCAAAATAATTTCAAATGATTTATTTCTTTGTTTTAATCAACCTTTTAAATAAATTAAGATATTTATTTGAACATAGACGTATGAATTGAACGAAAATCTAGATAGCTTATCTCTTCATCTTTCAAATGAGTTCGCTGACATATGGAACATTAATTTTCAGACAAATGATAAACGAAATATATTGGAAGCAATTTTAGAATGACCTTGAAATGGAGTAATTAGGTCTATGACGTTATATGTCTCCTTACGGTAATCAAACATTAATACGTGACATTCAATTATTAAAAAATAATAATTTAAAGAGGGAAATCACATTTTATTATCATTACATTAAATAATTTGAATTTAACCTGCATCTTATAATGTATAATATTTGGTAATAAAGAAATATTTCAAATGGTAAATGCGATTAACTAAAGTTCCATTACGTACTTCGAGAGACATTCGAGATCCAGATTTAACACATCGATCAATAACTCCAGACTAACCCAGAGATGGCACTCGTAGTAAACCAGTAACCAGGTCTTTCTAGAGTACTAATCTTTGCTTGAAACGTGTCAAAATCTTAAGTCGATCGAACCAGGAAAAAGGTTTTTTGAAGTGAAGTGAAAAAGGTTTTTTTCAAGTGGGTGCCGCGATTGCTTTAAAACAGCAACGAGTCGATGATTCAGAAAGCTGTTTATCGCTATTTACTCGCAACAAAAAAGATTTCTTGCGAAATAAAAAAAAAAAAGATTTGGAAAAGCGTTGGAACGATTGTATCACCCTAAAAGGTGATTAACAAAAGGTGTTATGTTGATGAATAAAAAAAAATTTCGCAAAAAAAATGTTGTTTTCAATTTTAGACTCGGGAGTTATTGATCGATGTGTTATATAAGAATATAATACAAATGATAATACATAAATGCCAATCATACAGACATTTGGAATTCAGATAATTTATGTAATAAAAAAGTTTATTCTTGATTTAGCAATTCAAAAAAATTCATTGTAGATTTAATAATATCCAATTTCACGTATTAACACGTTGTCCATACGTTAATTACAAACTGATTACATTCAGACCCGTTTTAAAAAAATGTAGACAATATAGATGACTTTAATGATAGATCCATCTTTCTGTACACGGATATGTTTATAGTTATCAAAATTTTTAGCATATAGTAATTGTAAAGTCCTTTGTAAAAGAAAGATTGAAATAAATAACTTTGATCCCAAAGTACAAGAGATCAAATTTTACCACTCTTTTTTATTCTTTAACCAATTGATAAATCTTAATTGTGACTAGAAAGTAATATAGATAATAGCTACATAATATTGTTCTAAATCATAGAAACGAACAGTGAATGACAAATTCGATGACATGTACATTATTTCTCTGTACATATATAAGTTATTAACTCTTCAAAGTTGACAATATGCATACACGTGATTTAAAGCGGCGATGTCATCCACTGCACAATGACAGATGAAGTGGTTAATAAAATACAATGTTACTCAGTACAGTATTTCAATTTATTTCTTTGGGGTACGAGTTCCTTCACTTAAATGTTGATGGCTGTTACCTGAAAATATGGCTTAGGCAGTTTTTTTTTTTTGTCAAAATATTACACCTAATCCATTTTGAATCGCTTCTAACTAAAACTGTTTCACACATTGGCATCTAAATCTTAGAAAACATAAACCCAAAATCTTCCATTCTGTTGTATTATTAACAACCTTACTGCATTTCAAAACATTTTTTGCTGTTCAGAGAAGACATTTTAGACTTGCAAACTAATTCAAACCAGAAGATTTTCGATTAAGACCCATAACATATGTAACAAACTCTAAAACAAAAATCTGTTTCCTTCACTGTTTTCAGTAACTTCAAATTATTCATATTTTCATTCAAGATAATTGACACTTAAACAAGTTATTCAACCAAACTAAAGGACGCTGCAATTGCTAAAACATTCTACGTGTTAGATTTAATGTAGAATTAACCCAAGCAAGTACAATCAGTAACGCCTGCTGAGTGAATCACGGATCAAATACTAAGTTACAAAAAGTGCTGTTTCACCTCGTCAAATTCCTGATACAGCTGTTCTGAAAGTGACTCGCCTATTCCGAAAGCAGATTGTTTTCATGCTTGTTTACATTATTAAAAGAGTGCGTTTAGCCAGCTGTGTTTGAAGGTGAAGGCAAATTGGTGGAACATCTGGATATCCAAAGTGAAAGAGTTAAATATGGAAGACGCACTCAGCGTAGAATCTAATAAGAATAATATAGCAGTCAAAATTTTTTTTTTTAATAATAACATCAATTGCTTCGGAGGTTTTCGTTAAACCAACTTTCTTTTTTTATTTTGAAACTGAAATTTTTATCTTTGTTCAATTGATATGAGTTGTTTTCTATTTAACTGTGGACAAAATTAATTCAACTATGAGCTATTTTGATCTGAATTTCTCAGGAAACACTAAATTATCAACAGTCGTAACAATACCGGAGACAAATCGAAACATTTTTTTATCCTTTTTATTCCTTTTAGAGATAATCTTTCCCCCATTTTTCTTTCATGTATTTCCCCGACAATCACAGTTACAGAAAGCAAACTAAACAACAGGAAACGATATTATAAAAAACATAAATAATCTGTTACATTACCAAACGAAAATTTATAAAATAATAGAAGCTAAAATTTTCTCTATCTCACACATTAATACAACAAAACAATATTACTTAAACTGTGATACATAATGCCACTGAAAGATATTGTGAAGGATAATATATTATTTTTACAAATAGTATAACTAAAATTATCATGACATTCTTCCTTTTAAACAACTTGCGAATTTTATTTATTAATTATGAATGGCTCCCAAAACCCATAAATTGCAACTCACAAAATGTATGAGAGCGCCAAATTAGGGTCAACAAGTCTTTCCCGATTCTTCTCTTATTTGAATTCGATAAAATACAATAAGAAATTTTTTTAAAAAAAATTCTATTTGCTTTTTTCTCTTTTCATATTCAAAAGTATTGGTCCATTCTGGTGATTTGTCTCAGCGGACTTCTGGAATTTTGATATAAATATCTATAAAAATAGATAATACAAAAATGTAAGACATACTCCCTAAAATTGGGGGAAAAAATGCAATTTAGATTGAACTTTCCATACTTTTTTGAAGTATTTTATTGTATTCAAATAAATACAATAGTCAAAGTTCGAGAAATTCCATGTATTTATGAGCCGCGCTATATTCGTCATCAAGAATACTCGTCCACAATTAAATATTCAATTTCAAAATAACTAATAATTGTTGTGTGTGGATATAATGTAACACTAAAGTGTTAGATAATATTTTTCTTGAAATTTCCTACGCATAGAATGCATTTATATTATACATCATTAATTACTTTACTAAATTAATACAGATGCCGCGTATATTTATATATTTTATATATTACAATTAATGTGACACTATTATTCAATGTGCAATAGAAGAAGGCATATTTCTGAATTATATTTTATTCAGATTATTATTTTTAAATATAATTTAAGGATTTAATGCATAATTTTATTTTATGTTATAAATAGTTTTATAGCTTGCATTGGCAAAATAAGTTGAGTTCTAAGAAGAGAACCATGCAACCCCCCCAAAAGTTAAAAATCTTTGCTTTATGGTGCTTTGATTATTTAAGAATCATCAAATCCTGTTAAACTCCACAAATGATAAAATATGATAATTTAAATATCTAGATACATTGTATTTTATTTTTTCTGTCCGTGTCTGATTCGTGATAATCAAGATCAGCCATACAATAACTTCAATAATATTGCAAATAATGACTTATAAATGCCCTATTGAATTTTTTTAGAAAAAAAAATAAACCTCAAATATCTTAAGATGACCTTAGAATAACATTACAGGCATATAAATTTATAAATATTGAAAAATTTTGAATTAATTATCACTTCTTGTCAGCGTTGTAATAAGTTAAAATATGCATGAAAATACTCATGGTTATCGACATAATGAAAAATTGAACTATATAATTGAATGTGAAGTTAATATTATTCAAGAAACATATTTTCAAAAGTTCTAAAATAACCAAAGAAACTGTTCGAAACTCACGGAATGATAGGAAAACTCCCACAAATTTTTACAAAATAACTTAAAAAAATGGTCAATCTTTTCATGACCGAAATATGGATTTTTTTTAAAAATATATTTGAGTCGTGATAAGAATTAATGTAAGATAGAGTAGTATCCTCGTTGAATAAAAAGAAGACATATCAGACCTCCTTTGGTCATTAAACACCAAAGAACAAAAAACTGAACGAACTGAAATGTGATGTCTGCAATATTTTGATACGTTTTTCTTCATCAGTCCAGGTGCTTAAAAGAAGAAGTTCATTTTAATTAAAGTTCGAATATGCAATTTTTTTTTCTTTTCATATTTTTCACAACGAATCGTGGTATGCTTCGTTCAGTTACGTATTGCTGCACTTATTGCAGCGCATGGTGTGCACCAAATACTGATTTCGACGTTAATTTGTTTCTTTTGTTTGAAAATTTCATCATTTATTTGTATCGAGTACAAAGTCGTTTCTACCAGTGAACTTTCTTGATTCTGATTATTCTTTCCATGGTGTTGCATTTTCTACAAACAGCAGTATATAGCGTCATCAGCCCGCGCACAAGACTGTCTTTAGTGCCATCAAGACTCGAACATCGACTCAATGAAACAACTCGTTCAGGTTCACCAGCGGAAGCTAGCTGCTGGGCATCTGACGAGATAATCAGATGAAAAGAAAGAAATAATTACTACATTCTCCTAACTTCAACGAAAAGAATTCAGGAAAATTTGCTTTGTAAGCCAAACATCTCTGAAAATACTGAATAAAATTAAATAAAACTTTAATTTGAATAATTATTTTTATTCTATTGATTGTAATTCTTGAATGGGACCACAAGTTTTTTTAATGTTTTTAACTATGTCCCAATCGAGTTGCAAATTATTTTTTATTTTGGAAACAGACTGATGGAACCATTAGTACCGTTGCAGGTTGCAGTAGCCTAGTGATCATGGTCGCACCTCGCGAAGTCCGGAATGGTTTTGTCGAATAGTGGGTTCGAGACCGATGCCAATAAAGACCGTCGTTGAGGGTTTATGCACTTTAAATCTGTCGCTAAGTCAAAAGTCTCTCCCCAGGCATGGTGTGGAGGTTTGGAGAGGAGGTGCCTGCTGGGTCGTCTTCACTTGACAAAGAGGCTCTAAATAAGGTCCTTCTAGCCACAGCCTGTGTGCACTTATCAGTGCAAGTTAATAAAAATCACGACACATGATTAACATCGTATTAGAAGTAACAAGAGGGCAAAAGCTGATGGACCTCCATTTTGAAATAGCAAGCAGCTGAAACAGATATAATGAGCTAGCACCTTAGCTCTCCCACACTGGAAATCAAGAAAACTAGAGCCTAATATCTGAACGTATTAGAACCTTTTCCTTGAAATTGAAGGTATAAAATTATGTATTGAAAGTGTGAAGTTTGAAGAAAATCATTGCAAAAACTCGTTTTTGCCGGTGTTATATATTTTAATACGTCCTAACAGAAAAGTACCATAGTTTAACACCTCTAAATGCTGATTTTTACTAAGAAATTCCAATGAAATTTAAATCTCTAAAAACAAAAATTATCGATAAATCAGTTTTGCTAAATAATCCCGATAGACTACACAACTTTTAAAAATAATGGAAAACACAATATCAGAGTTAAAATCATATGAATATGAGGAATGAGAAATATCTCTTCAGAACAACAAACAAGATTAAGAAAACTTTCAATTTAATTACTCAACTTTCAATAATTGATGTCAGAATAATTAAAACAACATCACTGATACGTTAAAGTGTTGCCTCATCGTATTACAAAAACCATGGACGAAGAAGACAACAATGAAATAAGAACCAGATTGAAAGTTATTTGTATTATGTTTGACAATTTGAATTTCATTAAAATGTTATATGAAACTCCATGTAAATTACTCCAATATATTCATATCTATTTATCCTAATTTCACAGCAAATTTGTGAAAATTCTATTGAGGCAATATTTTATCTAATCCAATATCCATATAGAAGAAATCTTTAATGTATGTATTCAAACAATTATTAATTATTAGTTTAATTAAACTACCTCAATATAAAAATGTAGAAATTGAATTACGAGATAAACTGCTTAACTTGCTAACATTAAAGAAAGCGGATCGAATCAATAGAAATCATTAACACATTGTTATCAAAATCTATGCTTTATAAAAATGGAGAAATTCAGTAATTTATGTCACAGCTCTGGTTCATATTTATAGAATGGTATAAATAAATTCAGAAAGCTTCCTCCACGAGCAGAAACGCAATTTTCACACCATCGGGTTGTGAACAACAAGTTCACTGCAGATAGGAAAGGGAAATAAAAATAGAAAAGGTTCAGCATTTAAAGTTCATCCTAATAATTCACATGAGATAGTATAAAATGCTACTTTAAGTTTGATTTTATTCAAAACAATTCCTTATTACTCAGTGAAATATATAAAATACT
>BMAW01098118.1:616829-651055 GCA_019974015.1 Nephila pilipes | reverse complement strand
AGGGGAGGGGGAGATGTGTCTTGAATGTAATTTCCCTAATTAATTTCTATTTCATACAGCTATTTACAACTTATATTTTCAAACTTTTTTTTCTTTCATCGATAATCAAGGAAAAATAGCGATTTAAGAAATATATAAACTGCTGTTTGTGAAAATACCATGAAGGAATCTATAGAATCGAATCGAAATTCGCAGCAAATGTCTAGTATAGGTATTATGCAAAATTAATAAGTTTCAGAGTCCATGCGTAGCACTTGGTACTGCAGACAATCCCTCTAATTGATGCTGAAAGCGTATAAATAAGCTGTTAAGCAGGACGTTGAAAAAGTCTATGATTATTTGTTAGTTGGAAACGTTTGAGTGAGACCATGCTTACGACGGAAGAATAAGAAATCAAGCAACTTACGGAGTTTGAACGAGGAGGATAATCAGCCTTCGAAGGAGGATTTTCCTGTCGCGCAATGATCGTATGCAGCGGAACAGTTCCACAGTGATGCGGTCTTGGAGAGTGGACCGACGAGCACCTTGAACAAGCTCGAAAAACAGGCACTGACGACGAAGATCAGAGCGCGATGACGACACCTGCTCCGCTGGCTGGCATGAATGATCGCACAGCTTCCTCCAGGTGCGCTCAGCAGCGTTGGTCTACCTAGCAGGTGTACAATTGTCGGCTTCCGTCGTCGTTTCGTCGATCTGCTGCGCCGTGGATTGCGTGCAAGGATGCCTTTTTCACAGGATTCCCTCACGGCGAATCATCGCGAGCTGCGTCGGCAGTGGCTCTTGAGCAACAGAGACAGGCGAGCTGATTGGCACCAGTTGTCTTTTCAGATGAATCACCTTCAATTTGTGGACCCTTGATGCGCCGTGTTCGTGTTAGACGTTATGCCGGTCAACTGCTGCCTTCTAGTGTATTATTGAACGACATGGTCGAAACGGAGTTATGGTCTACGGGTGCGTGATTTCGTATCATGGACGATCAATTTGCATGAATGTGAGGGTAGACTCAAGCAACAGTACGTCCGTGAAGTGCTACAGCCCGAAGTCGTTCCTTTCCTTCAGAGCATCCCTGGGCTATCTTCAGCAGGATATGACGCCCACATGTTGCGCGGACTGTTCTGAGACCGTTCAGCTTTACAGCGTATGCAACTTCTTCCTTGCTGCTTTATTCGGAATATGTCGCCTTGAGCACGTGGATATGGTTGTCGATCTCGCGTAGATCCGCGTCCTGCAGTTTCCAAAGACGAACTTTGGTTGCGCATAAGCGATATGGATTCCTCTTCCTCAGCAGATAGTTCAAGCATCTGTTTGATCCATGCCACGTCGTATGTTGCACTTATTGCAGCGCATGGTGGCTGCACCAAATACTGATTTCGACGCTTAATTTGTTTCTTTTGTTTGAAAATTTCATCAGTGATTCTCTAAAAACACTTTAAAATGTCAATTAAAATTATGTGGCTGAAAAAGTTGAAAATTTATTAACATTGTGACATTGGGCTATTCGCGGTTTCTCTTCACTAACCTTGGAGACTTTTAATTGAGATTGATTGCTTTCGCTGAACAACCTTTGCCCAATCAAAAATGAAACGTGAATATGCAGATAGGAAGCAGGTAGAAATGAAGTGAAGCGAGAGAGTTAGGAAATATATAAATTCCAACTGAAAGTCACGATAGAGAAGCTGAGGAAGAAGATATAGAGAGGCTGAAGGAGAAGTGGAAAGAATCTGAAGGTGAAGTGGAAAGAGAGGTTGAAATAGACGTCAGGACTAAAGGCGAAGTATTTACAGAGGTTTAGTGTTCCAGATTGCTACATTAGTTGCGGAGTTTGAGTTGCAGTCGAGGAAGGATTAGTGGTAAGAGTCTGTTAGATTACTATTGGTGGGTTGAATTTGGGAGTAGAAATCTTCCCCTGGAGAGCATATATAATTGCTGTTATAGTAAATAGAAGTTAATAAATTCCGTAAATATTGTTCTAGTGTCTCTTTGATTGGTTATTGTGTCTTAGTGTTTAATAATTGAATCTAACTATGGCACAAGAGGCAGCCCGGATCGGGCAAACGTCACAGCATGTATGTATCATTTACGGCCCTTTCGACTGAAACAACATGGGCCATGAACTCGCAACCCTGACCACTATCATGGTATCCCAGATCTACAGATGGTAAATTAATGTATCATTTAGATACGGTTTAACGTCACTCTCAGTTGCAACACCAAGACTGCAGGCAACGTAATTTTCAGTCAAGGTCAAGGGACAGGAATAAGACTTGAGCTGGCACTTTATTCTAACTTCCACACCACATTTAGGTAGTGAATTCGAGCTCCAAAGCATTTAACGTGCATCAGCCCCTCAACGCGATGGGGGTTTTAGTGACAATAGGACCTCAATCGTCGATTCGATAGAAATAAAGCCGACCACATGCAAGAAACTCTGACCACTCGGCTACCATGGCTGCAATTAAAATAGAATAATCTCCAAAAGAGTTATTTTTTGAGCAATGGGAGAGGGGTGTTATCTTATATATACCCTAGCCAATAAGAATGTTCTTTTCTGCATTAAGGCAGGGAAAGAAACGATCATACATAATCAAATTAAATACTTTGATAAATTAAAATTTCTTTTAAAAGTATAGCGGCCGCGGTAGCCTAATGGTCACGGTCACAGACTCGCGGTCGACATTGTTTTCGTCGAGTCGTGGATTCGAACCCTGATGCCACTAAACACCTGCTGTATAGCGTGGCTGATGCACATTAAATCTAGTCGAGGTCCTAAGTTCTCTCTATGACGAGGTGTGGAAGTTAGAAGAGACTTAGGTGTCAACTCAGGTGTCATCCTCGTTACATGACCGAATTTAAAAATTTCATGATTCGTCGCCAATAGCCCTCGTGTTGCTTCACAATGCGACGTCAATAGGCAATTACATCACATAAAAATTAGCTAATTAGCTCAGCACGAAATGTGAACAACAAAGTTAGGCTTCAGATTTCTTAATTTTGAGCCAAGGTCATGTATATCAAAAATGATACAACGCTGGTATCCTACTCCCTAAATTTCCACATTAATGTTCCAAAAAAGCGTTTGATGAATTAGGTCAGTATGTGAAGCATTCTTCAACAATTCAACACAAGAATACCTTGTCCATATCCATCATATACCATATGACAATACATCACTGTAGATATTACACGTCGCAGAAAACTTTGCAATGTTTTAATAGCGCGGTCGATTCAATTCGTTCTTCCTCCATAAATCACCCTGCAATATAATGGGAAGGGAAAGGTGCGGCGGAGGGGTCCGTTAAACTCAAGTTGACTTCAAAAGTGCCATCATGCAAAACATGGTAGGTATGCAGTACATAATTATGATTTAAAATTGTATGAAAACAACACCAAAAACGACGCCAAATAAAGTGTTTGAAGTGTGCAGCAGCCTCTTTTCTTATATAAATTTCGGCATTCGAGAGATCATGGTGATCAGCTCGCGGTAGGCGTTTTTCAGTCTAGCCGCGAGTTCGAGTCCTGATGCCACTAAAGATCCGTTGCGTAGCGAGGTTGATGCAAGTTAAGTTTGTGAATGATCAAACTCCTAAAGTTGGGATAGTGTGGAATTTTGAGTAAAGGGATGACATCTGAGGTGTCATCCTCTAGAAATCTATTTCAGGTGTCATCCACATCAATAATCAATCCATTTATCCACATCTATCTACATCAAGGTTTTCACAGTAATCTAGTCTCGAACTATCAATTACAACATCACGTGCTACAATATCAGAGCGGAAAAATACATGAAATGAACGTTTCTAAATTTTAAGAAAGCAGCATGATGAACTACATACGTGTTATTACTACTATAAGTTAGATTTTCTGATATTTTTCTGTCTAAGAAAACGTTCCGATATCGGTCTGTATTCTTTAGCAATAAGAGTTAAGACTGAGATGCAGTGTCAATAAAAAATTTCTTATAATAAATATTGTACAATTAGCTAATTTTCTATGTATTCATCACGCCCCTTGGGATACTCAAGCGAGCCTTCTCAACTTTTGACCTCAATTAAGCAATTTCTGTTCTTTTCTTTTCTTTTTTTTGACTAATTCAAACGTCTAGATCACAATTAACTACACTTGTTTGAAGCATCACAGCCCATTTGGCGCCAGCGCCATTCAGCTGGATTTCCACACCCTTCAATATATATATATATATATATATATATATATATATATATATATTCAATTATTTCACTATAATTTATTCCATTTATAACCTGTCATTCACGCAACAATTCTCTAATAAAGTAGTTGGTTACATTTATTTAAAAAATTCTATTTAATAAACCCATTACTTATTATATTTTTCAATACAAATACTGATGGATGAAGCCAGCTTAAGAACTAAAAAATAATTTAATATATTTATTCCATATATTGATGCAATAATAAAATTAAAATCAATTATGTTTCATATACTTGCATGGTATCAAACCAGAAGAGATTCGATTGGATTGCTTTAACCCCTTTGAGATCAACTTCTCCTTTTCAAAAATGGTGGAAATAAGCAATTCGTAAAGAGGGTTAACATGCAACTTTTTTTTCTTCAAAATCCATGGTTGTTTATTTATTTTAGCTGACAGAGAGGGAGGCAACACAGGATTATCCATAAGGTTGGAGACGCAGCTGCGCAATCCAATTACAACAGAAAAGAGCAGAAGAGAGCAGAAAAAGCGTTAATTTTACCTTGCTTTCCATTTCATAGGAAGGGATATCTAGGGATTTCTCCATTCCATGCGAAATAAGATGAAGGATAATGAGGGATATTCATGATGTCTATGAGTCTTGTAGGGATTATTTCTGAGAGATTTATAACTACGTGAAAACCGATTAAAGAGATTTTTATGAGCACGTGATCTAATAAATAATAGGATGATTTGGAATTGGAGGAGAAAATAGGAATGAACTCTTTATTTTTGAGTTAGAGAAGGGAAAATTAGAAAATTGAATTATTTTTATGTGGGATCATTTTTAAATTGAAGTTGAATTATTACATTTAATTTGTAAAACTTTTAAATGTTGATTTATTTTTAGAAATCAACAAATTAAAATAATTAAATAGTAAGGAAATAAAAATTACTGAGCAGTAAGAAAATTTGTTTACTAAGTGCTTCCGGCAATTTGTTTTTGGTTGACTCAGTAACCACACCATGTAATTTTTGAGTCACGGTCACATGACGATGTTGACACCTGAGTAGGGACGATATTCTACACATCCACACTACGCCAACTTAAGAACACATGGAATGTTGTTCTTTGATTATTCAGTTTCCATAAAAAAAAAACAATTACATCATTGGAAATAAAGAAACTATTTTGAAACTAAAACGATACTCACTCGTTGAAGGATATATCTAAATAAAAAAAAAATATATTTGCATTTTAATTGTAATTTGAAGCTAAAAATATTTAATAAATGTTAAAGTTAAATATTTTCTCACGTTGGCAAGGAACGGGTGTGGAAAGAAGAGTGTCTGTTCTAATATTGAGCTAGTCATCGGACTGAAAATTTTTAAGAAACACGTTGAATATTAATTCAAAGTTAAAATTTCCAAAATGGTATTCCTGACCAGACTGAATATATTTTTTCCGCTTTTTCAGTTAAAAATTAAGATTCCCATTCAGCAGTAATTTAAAATTTGCGAGCTTAATGTTGATCTTAAGTGGAAATGTCTACTTAATTTCTCATATGTGAAGTATTTTACTCATTTGAATGCAATATAGTATACCGGAAAGAAAATAAAAAGTAATAATAAAGATTTAAATCTGGTTGCATTTTTTGTTTCACTTATACCAAGTAATTTTTTAAATATTTTTAACGATCTGAAAAATCTCATAATTTTCATAAATCTCAAAATAATGAATCACAGAAATAAGTGCTTTCAAAAATGGAGAATGTGTGCATTTATGGCGCACAAGAGCCAAATTTGGCTATACTGAGCCAAACATTTGTTTATAACTCCGCACACGAGTTCTTTTTTTAAAAAACCAAATTTTAAAAAAATGAGTGAGTGAGTTATAGTATTTGAATGAAAAACCTGGAATCTAGACGTGTGAAAGAACTGAAAAAAGATAAAAAAAAAATAATAATAAAATTGGTTGATAAGAAGAAGAGTCGAAAATAGAGAAAGATCGCTAGAGTATCAGTTTACCAAAGATAGTAAACCCCGTGGAAAAGAAAAAGATCACTTAGTTCGCCTCGAATTTAACGAAATAAATAAAAGACACACATTCAGATAAATAAATGCGAAACACCTTTAAAAGGTGGGATTCGATCGGGTTTTAAAACTAGAAAGATAAGGGCAATGTGACAGAGACCTTCCATACTTGTTCCGGTATACTTTATATTACCCAAATAAATATACTAGTTCAGATTAGAGGAGAAAAAAGAAATTCTATATGATTAACATAAAATTCAAGAATTCAAAATAACTGGCAGATGGAATCCTTTAGTTTGTGAAATGAAAACAAATAATTTAGATACAAAAAATATTTACGCCTTCGTCACTAATATAATCATATAGAAACAAATTATAATTACTAACAAAAATTTCTTAATTTTCGTGTATGCTTATTGGTGTTATGGGACACTGAATGAAACTATATAATTTCGAATTCGGTTAAAGGAGTGGCAAAGCAAATAAAAAATATAATGAGAAATGAAAGCATACAGCCCCAACGACATTAATATTAAGAACCGACAAAATGAAACATTATCGCTACAATGTTGTAGAAAAAAAATTCGAGGAGAGTAAAATGTACTGTCAAGAAACTGTCACCAGCAAACCATATATTATATCTGATGATGTAAATAAAGATTCAGGATATAAAATATGGAACTCAAGTAAAAGAAATAGAAGTATTCGTCTAAAAAATGTATGTCTCACCAAATGATTTTTTTTTAATAAATCAATTGCTCCAAGAGAGAATCTGCCCACAAATTGCGTATAGTAAAATATTTCATTTTCGATCTTCAATTATAGTATTTTCATAAATCACAATGGAATAACTAACTAACTAAAAAGAATCGTAGTTAAAAATCTTTTTAATGCAAATATGTACAGTTTTGGTTCAAATTGAAATATAGTTCTAAACAAAGAGTAAAATCAAAAATTCAACGAGCAAATTAAAGAAATCTAATTTTTTTTAAAAAGTAAGAAAGAAAAATGTATAAAATGTGGTGAAATCGGTAAATAGTTTAGAATTTAATTTCACATTATCGGATATTTCATAATTTATCAATTTTATATGCTTACGTTTAAGAGCTACCTAAACTATATATATTCTCGTTTGTATTCCATGATTTACGTAGATGAATTACATAATTTCTAAAATTATACAACTTAAAAAGTACATTCTTCGATACAAAATGATTCAAGAATTAAAGGTTATTTGCTTTATAAGACAAACACTTTTAAAAAACGAACTAAATAAAAAAGAAGTCATATACAAGTATTTTTTTTTTTAGATCTCACAAATTTTATTGAATACATAAATCTAAATATATCTAGTAATAAAATCTAAGAAATAAAAAACTGAATAAAAATCTTTGAAAAATATGCTTAAAAATTTAAAAAAATTCCAACTTTACAATGTACTAATAATATTCAATACACAGAAAAAAATAAAAATTGTGTATTAAATTATGTCTAAATTAGAGAATAGTAAACAAATGTTTGTTTTCAATAAGGAAACAAAATAAAAATTTTTAAAAAAATAGAAAAAAACTCTATTCAAAGTTTTTCAAAGAACAGATTTAGACACCCAAGGTGAGCTTTTTTAAAATTATTATTAAGTTACTCCTTTAAATATAAGAATTAAAGTAAATGATGAACTATCGAGAAATGGTCAATAGTAAACTTTTCCAATATTAAAATTAAAGGAAACGATAAATAATTAAATTGAATATTATATCAGCTACACGTAATTAAAATTAAAACAAACGAAAAATTATTGAATTGAATATATTTAAGCTAAATGTAATGAAAATTAAAGCATATGACAAATTATTAAATTGAATATTATATCAGCTAAATGTAATTAAAATTGAAGCAAAAATAAAAAATTGAAAAGTGATCTGGTACACCAAAAGTGATCCAATTAAAACAATAGCCCCTTGGGTGGCTAAAAAAAATGGCTGCTTCACAGCTGTCTTAAAATTCTGAATAATGTTATTTATTTTCAGTCACATCTTGATCCCACTTTACATATGATTTAAGGTAATACATAAATCGACAAGTAAATGAAATACTTAATTTTTACATTTGTTTCACTTCAATCCAATAAAAAAATTGGGGGAAATTTATTACGACATATTTTTGAAAATTGAATTCATTAGTGGTGAAAGCAGGTATCAGACATATATTACTGTCTGTCTATCACAAGGTTAGCTCCCACTAAACATTATATATCAATTCATTCAATGCCAAAAACAGGTACTTTCTGAACCATCATTGTATTCTTATGTTCATATATAGTTTTTCATGTTGGCGCGATTTTGATTCGAATAATTCAGGAAGTTCATCAGAAGTTGACATTGGCGAGAGCTATTCTTGAGAGATAGACAGACAGTACATATATTTTATTTCAATCCAATAAGAAATTCAATATAGATTTATTATGATGTTTTTTTGAAAATTAAATTCGTTACTGGTGAAAGCAGACATCAAAAATATACGCAAAAACAAGATAAATTTTTGAAAAGTGGTCAGGTACGACATTTTCAGGTTAATTAAAACAAAAGCCGCTTGGGTGGCTAATTAACATATATCTTTTATACATATATATTAGAAAAACTTTTTCTAAAATCACAATCGAACTTTTGTTTTTCCCTTTCTCTTTCCTTTTCTTTTTTAGTACAAAAACATTCTAGCGTATAATACATAGTTGATGGCTTAATTCACCTTCTACAACAATTTAGAGCAATAAAAATCGCATTGTTTTATTATTTCATAATAATAACATGGCTAAAAGAATGCAAAATTTCAATAACTTTTCATGTAATGAATGAAAAAGGAATAAAAACGCAATGTACACTGTTACTAACAAATACTTCAATAAATAAACAATGAGCTACATCAAAACATAAAACTTACCTTCACCAAACAATGTAACAAAAGAAAAGCCAGCTTTTTGAATCAACTACTGCGACTTTACATTCGAACACAAAAATACTTCACTGTATACTAAACTAGAAAATGTTTTACAGTAACCAATCTCTCATTAAACCTCTGATGAAAAACGGAAGAATAAAATAAAAATGAAAAACCCTACAGTACATAAATGAAATGTTTTTCTTCTTTTTCTACACAGAAAATTGATTATCTCATTAATTCGCTGATGAAAGAATAATAGTGAATAGTCAGGCAGATGGAATAGTACATTTTTTAAGCGGGGAAAAAAAAAGAAGGAATTACACAAAGTTTTGCCAGAATAACTTTTTGGGATACTCTGAGAACTAGACAAGCTTCAATGATACCAGTTGGGCAACAAGGCAAAATATAATATTTGTTCTCAAAAGGCATGTTTGGACAATAGACGTGATCATCATTTGTTGGAAGTTCCTTCCGGTGGCAAAGAAAGGCCGGATTTGGCCTTATTATGTCCACTCTGGATTTTTTTTCACCGATTGGTGGGGCGGTCAAAACCAGCAGGAAGATTGTCGTGCTTGACTGAATAGTTGTTTTTTTCGGTTCGGTGTTTTCCCTACCAGAATGCATGCAGTAAAAGAAGAAAAAGACATGCAATGCTTTGTATGGGTAAGTATTCGGTTGTTAAAATCAAACAAAAAATGTAATTTTTTAGAACATAACAAAACAAAGTTGACAAATTATCAACTGATATCCTTACATATTTTAGTCTGAAATATGAGTTCAGGTCTTTGATAGAAGTGAATGCTTCCGGTTGTCTACTTCTGCTCAACACATGTGTCCTCTAACTACAACTGACACTCCTCGCCAGTCGGTCATAACACGAGGTTAACACCAGAGTCATGACTTCAATCTCCAAATCCATGCCACACCATCGTGAAGACTTTGAGCCTCGGCAAATTCGACGTGAAGCAGCCCCACAATCGGGGTCTTTAGTAGATTGAGAATTTGTCGGTTCTCTAAAACATAGCCGAACGCGACCCATGATCAGTCATCTACGGCAGCCAACTTGAGAAAGTTTTACGCCACGAAGGTTTATTATTAAATTGCAAGGACTGTTCAAAAAGCAGACGTATTAGGAATAGGAATAAGGTAATTCATTGTAGTATTGTTCACTGCTCGTTTTTTCTTTTTTCTAAGAAGTATATCGAGGAAGACACCCTGTGCATTACAGAAAAGCGTCGCCATAACTTTTCCGGCCAATGACACCGTCTTCGCCTTCTTTTAGCCAGATTCACAAAGAACGGGCAGATACAAATCCCATTGTTTGACTGCTGTTTGGTTTGTGGAGAAAATGATGAATACAGATCTCATCGACGGTGACAACTCAACGTATAACGACGACTCTCTACGCGGCAGCAATCAAATTTTGATTTGGCAATGGCTAAAAACCCAAAACCAACCAATGAATCTGTGTCAGATTTGTTTTGACGTCACTTAACATATGGCAGCCCACAATAATGATTCTATTTACCTTATCAGTCCGTCTATCTTTAAAAACATGCCGTTTTAGAACCCCCCTTGAAACTGAATACTTAAGTTTAAATACAATTACTTTGAAATTTCGTAGAAATCAATTTCTGTTTTAATAACAAGAAAGAAATATAACTTTAATACTTCAAATGGAGACTTAATATAGAACATGGTCGAGGCTTACGAAAATTTTACGCGTCTCACTCAAAAGTTAATCAATAAATCGATTAAAAAATAATTAAGTTATTAAAATTTATTTAGTTTATTCAAAATTTTAAGATACGTTTTGTACAAACAAAAATGAAGCAGAAACAACCTGTTGCTTTGGTTTTATCAACGTCGCTCTAAAAGCAACACAAGGGCTATTGGCAACGACCTCGTAATTTTGAACCTTGGCCAAGTGACACGGACAATATCTGAGCTGGCACTTTCTCTCCTAACTTCTCTGAACGCCAACGGGAGGACTTTGAGCCTCAACAGATTTAACGTACATCCGCTCCGGCTACATTGCGGGTCTTTAGTGACCTCAAGGCTCGAACCCACCACTAGACGAATATTGCTGGTCGCGAGTCCGCAATCATGATCACAAGGCTACCACGGCCAAAACAACCAGTCGCAATGCTACGGAAAATCACATACTTTTGGGCTCACTTTCTTAAGAATCTATTCCATCCTAAAAATTTCACATTGAAAAGAAAAAACACATTTGAACTATTTTTTTGAGTGGAATAATATTTTATTTTAATTAGTCGCATTTTTAACTGGGTAGAAAATCAAGAGAATTTTCAGTTAACGAATAAAACGTAAACTCTATCTGTTATTTCAACATTTCTCAACCAAGATATTTTATTCATTTCCAAATGAATTGTAAATATACGTAGTTTGAAGAAAAAAAAGTTTCTAAAATTGCTTAAAATACTGATAGCCTTTGTTGCTCTATATGCCATAAAACCATTCAATGAATCCTTCTAAATTCGGCAATATCGTTTGATTTATTAAATGATTAATCTATAATATACTAATACTACTTATACTGTAGTGGATGCAGTATAACATACTAATGCATCATAAAAAATTAATTTAAAAACATTGAATTCTTACATTTTAATAATACATTTATATAAATTGTATATTTATCTAAATTGAAATCTTTTTTTATTCATTAAATGCCCATTTCAAATTCAAATTCGATGTTTTTACACCTCCCAGCTATCAGTCCTTTTAATTCGTGAAAGTAACATTAATACCCTAGAATTTCTATTTACCTTCTCAATTCGGCTACAAGATAGTCCGTTAAGTCCGTTGTCTTTTCGTTTTATATTAAACCAGAGAGATTTGTTGAAAGGCCATAAAGTGACGCTTTTCTCGCTTGAAATGTGAGAGATGTTGGTTGGTTTCTATGGGTTGTAAGACGAAACAGTCACTGCTTCCCATTTTGGTGAGTTCTGGTTCCAATATAGTTTGGAATAAATAAATATTGTTTGTTTGTTTAAATGGCTCGTCGCAGTGAATTTTAATTACTTAAAGTAGTAATAAGCTTCAACCCGTAATATTCTGACTTGCACTCCAAAACTAATAGCCAGCAATGTTTTAATCGAGTCCTGTTTCTACTGCACCCCAAAAAATTTCTAAAATTTTTTTCAACGTTTATGTGAGAGGTGCTTTTTACCTATAACATAAAAATAATCGCTTTAAATTCGTTGTTTTTGTTTGATAAATTTACAAATCAACAGTACTGGAACTTTTCGGACACCCGGTACTCTTTTCACTATAAATTCTCTTCTAAAAATTTACATGAGAATTTTACAGGTATCAAGGAATAACCATCGCATCTACGTACCGGAAGAACGTCTCTTTGAGTCCTGGTTTCAATAATAGCCCTCACGCGAAATAATTGAATCAAATCGAAATAAAAAAAATTTCAATCTCACGCGTGAAAATCTGAGGAATGAGATTTCAACTCTGATATCGTCGTCATCTGACACTGCTTCGAAATTATGATTACCAATGACCAACAACTTGTCATGTATTATTCGTGTAGATTTAATTTAAATATAACAAATCTCCAGAAACAAAAGAGAAGGTTCCACGATTTATTTTATGAATCAACAAATTGCGACAATACTTATTTTCTGATAATGAAAAAACATCCATTATTGTTCATATATCCATTATCCTCTTTGGTGAGTACTATTGAATTGATTCATTGGTACTCAGAAAAAGAGTTTACAGGACAGTGACTGCCTTTGCCATTTAACATTCCAATATATTTAAATATTTTCATGATAATGAAGCTAGTAAAAATAATATAAAACTTTAGATGAGGATATTTCTAAATATGTTAAATTAAGGTTTTCTCTAACGTTCGCATGATTTATCCAAAGTTTAAAATATGCTTACAACAATTCACTTCGTACTGAAGTACAGAAAGGTATACGTTTATCTTATCTATAACTACCAAATAAAATCAGGGAAATATTAATTAAAACAACTAATCTCCCAACTGATATCAAAAGTACGTCAAATGATTAATAGTTCCACAGCTAAGCTATAGTTTTAATATCGAATTGAAGCCTTAAAAATATATACAAATTCTAGCAGCTAAAAAAAAAACAATACGGAAGACATCAGAGTTTTTGAATTTTGTGATTAAAAAAAGGACTTGTATAATAATTTTTGTCATCATCAAAAATATTCATCAGACTTAAAATTAACAAAAGAATACGTTGAAGATTGCAGAGAGCAACTGCTCTACAGAAGTCTCCAACCATCAAGCCAATTACAAATAGTACCGTGAGGATGAATTGTGTTATAATGAATTCTAAAATCACTTCATCACTTTCTACAATGTAATTATGCAATTTGGAACTTAAATGTACAATACCACCGGGTATGTTAAAAGATCTTGTGCAGATAATTTCTTATATTTCTAATACAAAAAACAATGAACATTACAACAACAACATGAACTATTTTGACTAACATCTGAGGGATTTTTTCGGACTTAATATTTAAATTTCCAATTTTTTTTTCCGATCCAATGAAACGTGGTCACGCAAATTAAGTAAATTTTAGAAGTGGGGTGAATAGATTAATCAAATCGTATAAATGCAAGGGAATTGAATTGAAAGATAGAAGGTTATGTTAAAGGGACGAAACGAATAATCAGTACATTTGGACACCCGGTACTTTTCACTAGTGCTACTGTGAAGCGTGCGGGACTTTTTTTTTTTTTTTTTTTTTGCGTATCTACGTGATTTTTTGAGACTAGGACCCAACGCTCTCTGGTTTGTTGATTGTTTGCAGGATTTACTCGCATCGTATTAAGGAAAGCGTATTATGTGCTATATTATAGAAACTGTTAATATCCACGGTAAGAGACTTGAAACTGGGTGAAAGCATTCCCTAATGAAAGAATTAATAACTCTATTTTTAAACATAACCGACTATTTTAATTACTTCATCTATACTTGAATTTAAATTTAAATTTAGATTTAGATTCAAGAAACATTTAAAGTGACGGATGAGACGGGTAATAGGATTACGTCCAGAAATAATCGTTTTTATGTTAGTAGTGAAAAACCCTTCTGACTTCAGAAAAAAATTGTGAGCCTACATTTACAACAAATGATCAAAATGTTCGCCTCTTACAAGGAAGCCAAGCTCAACTCGTTTGCGCATATTTTGTAAAACGCGTTTCAAGATGCTGAGAGGGATTAAATTCTTAGAGAAGGTGTTACATTTGAAAATCTAAGAACCCACAAATTCTAATCTTTATTTCAGAGAATACATATCAAACAAATATCTTCCCTTTAACAAGATTTAAATTTCTACCTCGATTTCTAAGTATTCCGTTTTTAAGGTATTAGACCTAGAAGAATACAGTGATGATTCAATTGAATTTTATTTCTGAAGAAAGCATAAATCAAATTAACATGGTACAATGTCATTTGATATGAAATCATTGATATAGGTGATGGATATTTATCGATATTTTTCTAAATGATAATAAATAAAAACACACACAAAAATTAAATCGAATACCTTTCGATCTGGAGTTCGATTCCTGATGAGGACTCTCTAATGACCCTCTGAGCATCAGCATGGGTCATCTCGGCTGTGGGTTGTCCATTAACTGACAGGACACGATCCCCTTCTTTCAAGCCTTGTTCTCGGCCCTTGGAGTTGACCTGAAAAAATTTACATACATTAAATACTCTTGATTATCCACATTACACAGAATTTGATCATATTTTGTTTAGTTAATATATTCACCGTAAGGCATATTGGGGATCTTACCCCGGATGTCAATAAAAATTTTTTTTAAATACTAGTTAAAATTATAAGCGTTGAGCTTGATTTAAATCTTCTGGGGGGATCATTTAATGATTAAAATATACACATCTGAGAATTTAAACTTTTATCAAATCTCTACCTATTTTTACTAATAAATATAAATAAATGAAAAGATAAAACGCTTCATATCAAATTGGATTTCATATCACATTTATTCAATAACGAAAAATATTGTTCGAACTTTAGATGAAAAACCCTAAAATTAAAATGTTCAGCTCTTTCCCAAATTTAAAGTAACATATCGCATGGATTTGAAAGAATAATTAAGAAATTAAAGAATGACTATTTTCCCTGAATTAAAATCTTTTGGTTCCAAAATATAACAAAGAGGAAAACAAATTTAGGAAAAATAGTTAAAAGATTTAGAGGCAAGCGTTATAGCATCACGTCGGTCTTAAAATGCTAAATAATTTAATCCAGTATTTTCATTCATATTTTTTTGGATTCCTGTGATTACATATAAATTAAAGTCACTCAGTTGAAGAAAAAAAATACAATAGTACCTCCCAATAAGGACATCCACCGAACCAGACATTTTGTCCCTGAAATAGAGGTGTCTTTTTCATTAAAAGGTAAAAGCATTCAAAGGGACTAGAACCAACAGAATTGTCCTTTAAATAGAGGTGTCTGTCACAAGAAGTACTACTATACTTAATTTTATATGAGATTTTATTTCAAAAGAATTTTTTTTTTTTTATTTTTGAAAATTAATCTCATTACTGGTGAAAGCAATCATGAAGGTGACACAAACACACATGCACAAATATTTAGCTTTTAACGAGGTTGTCAAAAAAGTACCTATTTTCGAAGACGTTACTAAGGCAATTTGATGTTACCACCGTGTGCTGTTATCTATTAAACAACATCAAAACAAATTGGAAATTGATTCATGGGTTTGTTTAGCTCCCAAATCAAAATTTGATCGAATTCTCATCGCCATTTTGCCTCGAGTTGTAATCACCGAAGTGATCTGGATTCATCATTATGCACGAGAATCCAACAACAATCAAAACAATGCATTGCTCCAGTGAATCTGCTCCAAAGAAGGTGAGGGTGGTTTGATTGGATGGAAAAATGATGACGATGATTTTTGGGATGCTAAAGGTGTCATATCCACGAGCTTCTCAGAAAAAAGAATAACGATTCAAGTGTAACTCCATTCCCATTTCCTACTCCTAACCCGAGCACTTTTTGAACCTCCCTCCAAAATAAAATTATTCAAGAAAAATATGAAACAAAATTTCACCCATCCATTTTTATAATTCTTAACACAAACTATGATAAATTTATTCCAAAATGAAAATTAGTGCCAACTATAAGATATATTGAACGCGAACAATCTTACATGTACACTAGAAAATACCTCGTAGATTTGCTAAAACACGGGTTCATGGGAATTACTGAAACAGATTACTTGTGATAGATATCGTAAATTTAATGTACAGACACTAATAATAAGGACGAAGGGTACGAACTGGTATCCTACAGTTTCAACGTTACGTGAGGCTCCATTTGACTTAAACACGCAGTCCCATTACTTCTTGTAACGGTATTGAGGAATATTGGTGCATTGGGGCATTGCATAGCATCTAGAATCTATAATTCTACGATCTACCTTTGACTTTGTTTTAGGGATTATTGCTGTTTCTTTTTAAGAAGTGAAATCACAAGGTATATTTCAGACAAAATAATATATCTAAAAAGACCATATCATAAAATATAAAAAAGACTTCAATTATACATTGAACCCGAACATGACGTAATTCATACATGACTCATAAATATACATTTCTTTGAATTCCTCCATAAAAACAATGTTTTTTTTTCTCTACTAAATAAAAAGAACAGTAAATCAGATATTTGAATAATGTTCTTTTTTTCGGTATATAAGTATACAGCGTGATTTATGTAATAAGTACCAATCATCCGATATGATTTAGAAAGAGCTCCGCATTTTACAACTTGATATAAAGAAATTCGCGATTTCACTTTCAGACCTTGAAACACATACTTCTATCAACTCGTCGGTGGAAGTTAAAACCGACCTGACTAAGCGAAAGAAAAACGGAAACGTATTCTTCCTTAGACTCCAATTTAAAAAAGCTTACCTTTCCCTTATGTATCTACTTGCAATTTTATTCCAAATGAACCAGATCTGAGGAAATAGCATGAAACATACATTTAAATGCTGTGTCACTGAAACAAAGTGAATAATACAAATTTTGTCCAACCATATTTTAATATTACAATGGGCTAGTGGAAACCTGGCAAGCATTCAATTGATTTCATTGCGGTGCACTGAAAAATTGATTTTACCAATTTCGCCCGCTTTCTCATCTCACTTTGGGGCTGTGGTACCCTAGTGATTAAGTTAGCAAACTTGGTGGTTACTAAGCGAATCGTGAATTCGATCGATTGATTAATTACTTATTAACGCAATAGTTAGAAACAATATGAGGGCTATTGGCGACGGACCTCGTAATTTTGAGCCTCGGTCACCGGAGTTGGCTCTTTCCTCTCTCAAACTGTAACAATCGTTACAGATTTAATGTGCATCAGCCTCGTTACATGGCAGATCTAGAGGACTCAGGGCTCGAACTCATGACTCGACAGAAAGAACGATCCTGAATTCAAATTCTATTTCCATCAAAGACAATTGCAAGGAATAATGTACATTAACAGATTTTCAAAATACATGACGTGATGAGGAAATCAGATGAGTGAGATTTTCCTGCACCCCCTCCAACAAACAAATATCATATCTCATGGCGGCCGCGGTAGCCTAGCGATCATGGTTTCGGATTCGTGGCCGGCAGCTTTCGTTCAGTCGCGGTTCGAGCTTTGGCCGCTAAAGACCCGCCGTGTAGCCGGGGTTAATGCACGTTAAATCTGTCGGGGCCCAAAGTCCTCCTGTGGCGTGGTGTGGAAGTTAGGAGAGGGGGTGCCAGCTCAGGTGTCGTCTTCGTCACTTGACGAGGTCTCTCCCAACAACTCTCGTGTTGCTTCCAGTGCGATGTTAATAAAAACTAAACTAAAAAAAAAAACTCATTATCTCAGTGGTTTGAATTGAAATTATTATACCAAACCTCCAAAGCCATTTGCGTTACTCTAGTTCGATTTCAATACAAAAAAAATTAATAAATATCGCCCTGAAAGTACACTAAAACTGTTTACGATGTATTTTTTATGTTAAAACACGATCAAACAACGGGGACGACAGTTGAAATCTAATTTCTTATTATGCTATTTTCTACCCCACATTTCACGAGAATTTTGAATCGCAGAAGAGTTTAGCGAGTAACACTTTCCCATAGGAAAATCATCAACAAATAAAGCGTCATTTGACAGAGTAATCATTAGAGAGCGTCATTACAGTAGTAATTTGAAGTTAAACACATGAAACAAAAATACAAATTGATTCACATGTAAAGAATGAGCAAGTTCAGAATTATCTGCATCACATACCATCAAAATAAACTACTGTAATATTTAAAATTCGTAGGGTGTGTCTCATAAAATCCATTTTGCCCCAACTTAATTAGTGCAATTAAACATTCAAAGTGCTCGAAGATTATTTTTAAGTAAATTGCACGAATTCGGCTATTAATGAATTCCC
Organism: Nephila pilipes; assembly: GCA_019974015.1. Classification (NCBI taxonomy): domain Eukaryota; kingdom Metazoa; phylum Arthropoda; class Arachnida; order Araneae; family Nephilidae; genus Nephila; species Nephila pilipes. Next base: position 632,419 of record BMAW01098118.1, on the reverse strand, counting down.
AAATCTAAGGCGTAGTCCTTCCCAGGGACTAAATCTTGTTCATAAAACCCACAACAAACACATCTATCCATCAGATTACAGCAAATCGTGGCAAATTAAATTAACTTATCCGGGTACTTAACGCAAGACTAAGCCAAATGTATTTGTTCTAAGAATAGCGTGTTTTCTGCCTTTAAGAACTTCATATCACGCAGAATCGCCATTAGGAATCGCCGGGAAGACAAAACATTGAGAAGAGATGAGAATCAACAGGCCAAGGTCAAACACGCGAAAGTTAATTATAGATTACGCGAAGTATAAAGGGAAGATGATAATTAATATCTTCCTTATTTCATCTCTTAAGTAGGTCATCTTAGATAATAAAAAAAATATTATAGAGAACACAGTAAATTAGAGATTTCTAAAGATTCTATCAAGTATGAATGGATTAGAGTGGTATACTATTGAGAGATAAGAGGCTTTTGCCCGTGAGTTGAAAACTCCCTTGCAATGAAAACAGACAATATAAAATTTTTACAAAAGAAAAACATTTAAATAAACATAAAAAGCATATAGACTGTCTTGCGATTTATGTTAACTATTTATTAACATCGTACAAAAAAGCAACACAAGGGCTATTGACAACGGACCTCGTAATTTTGAATCTGGGTCAAATGTCGAGGACGACGCCTGAACTTGAACCTCCACATCTCCAAACTTCCATATTATGCCTCAAGAGACTCATAAGATTTAAAGTGCATCAACCCGTTAGCAGGCGGATCTTTAGTGGCATCTGGGATCGAACCTACGACTCGAAGAAACAACGTCGGCTGCGAGTTCATGATCATGATGACTAGGCTACAGCATCCACTCTTTTGATTTAGAAGTTTGACTCCAGAGATGCTTGTTGAATTCATAATTGTTCATAAGCATACGAAAATGAAATTAATGCAAATTTCCCGTCACACTGCAGATATTATATTTAAAAAAATTGCAAACTTCTCTGTGACAGGCTAAAATTTAAAAATACACGTTTTAAAGTGTATGATATTGGAAATTAATATTCCTAAAAGAGAATTTTGCTCGTAATGTCTTGATATTATAGTATGATATCATAAACCTCAGTTCAAGGAATTCAAATTTTAAAAAAATACAAGCAATATCAGGTAATTCTTTCTAAGCAATGGTAATGATTCTAATTAATCTCGATAATAATTTCCATTTTAAACAAGATAACATTTACGGATGTTTTAGAAACTCAAAGTAACACTACATTGTAGACACACAAAAAAACCCGATAGAATGACATCATTTATCAATACAGTAATGCAAATTAGTTGAAACCCACTGTGTTTCAAAATTATAAATTTGCAGCTTCAAGCATATTTGTTTTAAAGAATAACAAGAGCCACAGAATCCCGGTGATCAACATCGCTATTTTTGTGGCCTGAGATATTTACACCTTGTCATGTATTTGAGCAATGATTCCACCAAAGGCCTTCGAACGGAATTCCGGAGGTGTACCTGAAATGTAAGGTGGCCTTTTTTCACACTTTAATGGGGGAGGGGGGTATTGAGAGCACGTTCATATTAATTAAAACAAAATATATTATTTTAATAGCAATAGCATTTTTGGTTTGATATATGCAATGACTAAAATGAAAGAAAACGGAAATGAAAATGGGGCATTGATAAACATATGTAATAAAAAAAAAGAGTCTTACCGAAACAAGTTTAGTATCTAATATCTCATTTGCACTTCAGAAAGTTTTTTTCTAACATTTTTCTGAATAATGAATTCATGTTGTTGGATCATTTGATAAAATTATGAGGAATATGATTACAGATGACCTTTTTCCCTTCAAAAATCGAATATTTGACATTGTGACATATTATTTAATTATTAAAAATATTTTTAATGCGTGTATATTTGGCAATCAAAATCCCAAACAGACCAGGACCATATCTTCAAACTGGATCAAACCCGATCATACATGTGTGTCTAGTAAATCAAGTTAAAGTCATAAGCACATAATTACAAGCAAATACATTAATATTTCTCTCATTATTTATTAGCTATAATAGATTTATACAACGTTCTATAGAAAACTTATGATATGTGGTATCCCACGATTATGGAACAGTAAATATAGGATGGTTCCTCTTGGACTCTGTATTTACAAATGAAAGACCGAATGTGGGGGATCATTACACACAAATTGCTCACGAATGTGATGTACAATTTCGGGAAGAAAGGACACTTCCTATCTCTATGTAGCTACCCTACATCCCTACCGGCATCACATTTAAATAAGAAATTGCTAAGGTTTGACAAATACATCCACACCCCTTCGACAGAGGCACACATCACGCTTGCGAGCCACACAGACACTTTAACTCACAATCACCACATTCAGAAATGACAGGAATATAACAACTTCGTTTTGGGCACGACATGTCATCCTCCTACAGGTATGTAAATTGATAATAAGTTAACTCTCTCTAACTCTGTTAAATAAATTAAATGAATGTACCGAATGATCGTCTCCTGATTTGTGGCATTGTTCTCAATCATTTTCTGTTCTCATTTATGATTGGAGGTTTCTCTCTCCACTATACGATCAGATCATTTGGCCTAGTTAATTAATCATAAATCTAATTAATATTTGAATTCAGTATTTTAAGTAAATCATTTGAATCAGAGAAAAAGATGCCATATCACAAACGATTTTTTTTATTGAGGTCGCAAGCCGACAGAGTTGGGGACCTCAATTCTAATGTATTCATCAGTATAGCATGGAAGACATTTATAAGGTTCCAGATAGCAGAAGTGAGTCATTATTCCCCAAGGAAGGCAAATTTTTTCACTTCTTTAGCGAAGGAACTTTAACGTACTTTTTTGAGTAAAGTTTAGAATGTGATTTAGATTCCAACGTGGGATTATAGTCTTTGCAGCTCCATATTCCTTTCAATCAACCAATCAAGGTAACAAACTTGGGGAGAGTTCTTGGTTTTGAGAAATTCGCTACTTTTCTTGCACTTGAGCGATTTGTTCGCGTAAAGATTTTGTGTTAGTGTGAATAAAACGTCTTCGTCTGAAGAGTGAAGTATTTTTGTGCGTCGATTTGCCATAAAACGTTTTTAAACCGAGTTCCCTCGGTTTTGTTCAAGCAGGAAAAGAAATTTAGAGCATTACTATTTTTATTTATTTATTTTAATTTTGGTGAACGGAGCAAAATATTAAAAGTACAGTAAGCGCTTTTGCCATTGACGATCTTTCTTGTTTATCATTGAGTTTGATGAATTAAATGAAGTTGATAACAAAAGATACATGTGAACAGTTACAGACAACTTTTTTTTTTTTTTTTTGAAAGTTCTATACAAATTTAGTTTAAATGTAATTAAACATTCTTAAGTTGTGGTTTTCATCGCACGAGAGAAAATAAAATATTGGATAGATACAGAAATCTATTTATATCATGATAGTAGCAATTAATAACTCCTTTGCTACGCTTAGTTTAAATCAGGAACATACAAACCAAATAAAACTATTTTCGCCATTATTTCTCCTTCATAATTGCCAGTGAATCTGCTAGTCAGTTAAGGTGTAGATAAGTCTACATATATTATATGTTGGATAATTATGTGATGATAAACATGTCGGTTTACAATATCATTTTCAAAGATTTTTTGAAGCATTTTCAGTTCTTTCAAATTCTAGAGTAAGATATCTTCAGCGACTTTTATATCATCACAGTCCGAGACTTGTTAATGAATTCACACAATAACTAAAATGGCAGCAAATAATGCATAAAAATGTTAGCATTTCATACATTTCAAAGCATTGTTGTATTCACATATTGTGACCCTGAGAAAGAAAACAAAGAACTTTCAAAGTCTAAAATTACTAGCTTTCTTAACTACTGGATTCATTTACACGGTGATTTGTTGGTTCCGGGAAGAAAAGTCAAGGTCTTTGAAAAGAAAAGGTTTCAAACCGGAATGTTTACATTACCCCAAAGAAAAAAAAGAACTTTTTTTGCGTTTATATTACGGCAGAAAACACAATAGAACACACTCAACAGGATATTTTTACAAAATAAGCCATCAGTTAGACTTTACTCCTCTAAAAGCTAAAATAATTTTATACCATCAAAGAAATAGACAATTTGAGCCAGTTAAAATAAGAAAGCGATAAAATATCGTAATATCGACTTAAATATCGTAAAATATTAAAAATATCTCCCTCTTTATATCTTTTCATTTTTACTTTATTTCTTCAAATTTTTCAATTAAGTTCAAAAGGGGAGGACATTTTCGATGTTTTATATTTAAGTGAAGAATGTATCGCTTCTTACTGTAATTGGCTCAGATTGTCTATTTGAATGGCCTAAAATTATGTTAGTTTTTTGAGAAGTAAAGTCAAACTTAAAGCATATGATATGTAAAAATATCCTGTTGATATATTGTGTTTCCTGATCTATTTGAAATGAATGAACGGAAACGAAATATTTTTTTCTGAAAAGTTCGAATTCATTGTATAAATGACAGGTGATGACCCTAGACGTCACATGAGATCAAAAGCCGCAAAGCTCCCCGCCCGATCGTTGCTGATCTAAAAAACTGAATTTTCGTTAAACGATGACATTCTATAATTGAGGGTTGGAAAGCACGTTCTTCATTATTTAACTTTATCACCATCTTTCAGAATATACTATCATCAGTAGCTAATAAACTCCAATCGAAGACACGCAAGATAAAATACTTTATTAATAACCACTGGAGAATAGATAAGGTCGTTCTCTTTCGAATCCCACTTCATTCATCAATTCTAAATTATGCCCTGATAATGAAATCTGAGCTTACCTAATCACTCGTTCTGATTCAAACACCTCCAGTAACAGCTGGTTCTTATCTTAGCAATTTAACGAGGATTCGCTTTAATCCAAAAAGCAAATGAATATGTTCCAATTCAAATTATAAAAAGCGATCAGCAAATCGTTATCCTCTATTTCCCTTCAATTCTGTTTCATTTATATATAATTATCTCCAATTCAAAACACTTCACTTCTTATCATCATCTAATTTACTTCATCACGTTTCATTTTGTTTGGGAAGAAATTGTGTGGCGGCATTGTATTCCGGCATGTTCGCCTCTTGTGCCATAACTCAATCAAATATACTTACACTAAAAAGTCAATAACTTATGCAAGAAGATGTTAGACAAATCTCACGCACAATATTTATTCAATAGAGAGACTTGCACTAAAAAGATAAATGAATTCCTACTCTCCAAGGTAACAAACATCCTAGATATATTCGCCCGTCCCACTAATATCGAATTAAGAGTGCCTTACTGAACTTTTACAGTTGAAGTTAGCTTTTGATTCTTGACTTCGCCACGATCGCTCTCACCCGTAGCCACTCTTGATCTCGTCTACCACCTGTAAGGCATATACTCAACGCTAGTGACACTCAACTTCCATCCACTAGACTTCCATCTGCTTATATACTCTCTTATCTAGACCATTTCACTTTACTTCTACCTGCCTCTAATTTATCTAATCACGTTTCATTTTGGTTGGGAAGAAATTGCTTAATTCATGCAATCAATCCCAATTAAAGTCCCTAAGTTTAGTGAAGAGAAAACTGCGAATAGCCCAACGTCACAATTGTAATTAATGCAATTTAAATTACTATAAAATCCCCGAGATTAGTGAAGAGAAAATCGCGAACAGCCCAATGTTACCGATTTTTATAAGTGCAGATTACGAAATAGAAGGGATCAACAATTTCCGAAAAAAAGTTAAATAGATTGCACAAAATACAAAAGTTATCGCATGAGTAGCGGTCTCTTAGTAAATCATTGCTACAGTTCAACGTTTATCCGTCACCACTTTCACAGATTACGATTCATTAGCAAGACCGTTAGAGGTTTTACAAAAATAAATTTTGCAGAGGAAAAATCACATCATTAAAGCCTCAAATAAAACACTGATGACATATTCAAGCAGTTTAACGTTGGACATAGAAGAAACATCCATTCGCACTATATTTCATTCATTAGGCTTTTTACTTGTTGTAAACACAAAAATAAATCTAAAAATAACAAGATTTAAAAGTTTTCTTTTTTTATTTTGCTTATTGAGTGGACTCTTTCAATATTCTAGGGGAAAAAATTCGATATTAATATCAAAAGTATATATCAATATTTACGCGGGATGATATTTTTAGAACAAGTTTCAAGTCGTAGTAGAGCACTCTACAGCAATTTTTCTTGCACGGGAATGTATGGACACAAGTGGCGCTTTGAATCACATATACAAGAACGCATTATTAGACATGAACGTAAGTTGATTACCTACAGCATCCTGCAATGGCAGATTCACAAAAAAATAAATAGGGTATGGAAGGCACATTTTTTAAGAAGTTCATAAGACTTAACTGTGTATGCTTATCTTGTTTATTGTGTTCATGTTTACTTAGTCTTTAATCTAAAAATAAACTAAATATTAATGATCAGATTCAAATATAGAACTAATAACTTTACAGTATGATAGACAGCTCGATCCTCAGCTTGGACACAATAAACAACTTTGAAATAAAACAACAAAATAAATACTTCTAAATTTAGTTGGGATTTCCTGTTCAAATGCGGTATTTCGTCTGTGAGTGAAATTATAAGGGAACGCGTGCCCATCTCATGGCATCCTCGACAGGTGCTTACACATCGAGGCTTACTTCTTGGGGGTACACTTGTAGGTTCTCGTTTACGAGAATACCATTGATACTGTTGAGGACTTCGTTGCTTGAGTATTCTTTGCGGTTGCACGTGTGTGAGAAATATCTGACATCTTTGAAATTGAATGCCAGTTATATATTCACAGCCGAACATGTATTACAGTCGGTGAAGACAATTTTGTGCACTTGTTCAAATTATTAATTTAAAGAAGCATATGTCAATGATTTATGTTTCCTTTCATGCCTCCACGCGTCACTTGTGCCCAAACCATTCATTTAAAAATAAATGGATTTTTTTGTACTCCACTCTACTACCTACAAAAATTTTCTGCTCTGAATCACTCTGAACACTGATATCTAAAAGTAATCAGATTCTTTGTTCAAAGAAAGCGAATTTTAGATAATGGGAACTTTGTTAGTTGTATTTTTTATTAGGGTGGATGTCCTGTTCTCTGCTTCCCCGGAAGAATCAGCTATCATTGTAACATGAAAATTCTTGCAAATATACTCCGCCAGAAGGCCCATTTCAACTTATTTAAGCAGCAATGTAGATGTGAAATTCAATTTTCTCACAAAAGTTGAGTAAAGTTAGTAATAATTTGTCAGTTATATAAATTATTTGGTAGTTCTCTTACCTGTGGTTTTCTTGGTGATGAAATCAACTGTAATGAAATCTACCCCAACATTATCTCTGTTGTGATTTTAACATAATTTTGACACGCCAACTTCTAATTTATTCCTTAGACTAAAGATTCACCTCTCTCTTATGTGTTCAGTGATTTTAGTAATTTACTTAGGATAAAAAGAGTTCATAGCACTTCTGTGTTTATATATAAGATATTAACATATCTGTTCAGTGGTCACGGCAGTGGTACTGCTAACACTTCATCAAAATATATATGTACATTAAAATCTTGACTATTATATGCCCTTTTCTTCCATATTTTGGTCCGTAAAAATGAGGGTGCATATCATACTCGTGTATAAATTTTAAAAAAAAAAGGTTTTTTAAACATCGAACAACGAACGTGCAGCAGCCTGTAAGAGATTGTCGTAACACGCGTGCTGTGAAGGTATTCTTTTACACAAACGAGAACTTATAGTACATGTCGCATATTAGGATGGCACCAAAAAAGTTATGGGCGCATATTATATTCGAATTTTAAGTTTTTCCGAAAATTCAGTGCCATTCAAACATGCATATTATACACGTGTGCGTATTGTAGTCAAGATTTTACGGTTACTGAAATGAGTGGTAAGGAAGGTGGAGAGCAGACGTAGACCAAATACAGTCTACGTTGTAGGCTAGGCCCAAATACTTATCCAAAATTGAAATCAGAATAAAATAAAACTCATTCCCCTTCCAATTAGACTGAATTATTCTGTTTACTGTAATCGAGAAATTTTATTCGGTTATTAGAATTTATATTCTTTAAAAGAACACAGAATATTTGGTGCCGAAACCCAGGGAAAGAGAAAATCCCCGATGGAAGAAAAAATTACCGAAGACAGTTGCCGCAGTACACCGAACTTAATTAATTTTGGGTATTTGTGTGCATGAAAAAATACCAAAAAAATAAGGTAAGAGATTTAATATTATCTTAAATCTTGATCTCTAAAAACACATAGAGGATTTAAAATAAATAAAACAAACTTTGTAATATCCAGGATAAAGAGTCTCGGGATAAAGCAAAAATAAATAACGATTTACTCGTAAAAAAACAATTTAAAACCGAAAATTGTTATTAAACATATTATTATATATGAATTCAAAATTATCAAATATGTCTGAAACAACGGAAAATTTTCTCGAAAAATTGAAGTGAAAACGATTAAAAAGATTTGTACAAGAACATTGATTGAAATTAATGAAACATTAGGAGAAAAACTATATATATATATATATATATGCGTGTGTGTGTACATATATATATATATATATATATATTTATTAAGACCAAAAATGTAATATATATATATATATATATATATATATATATATATATATATATACTGTAAATAACCATTAATATTAATTCGAAATTCTTTTAAATCATATTAAAATACAAATAAAAACTTCTAAGAAAATTTTAAAAATTTATTAAAACACTAAAAACGTACAAATATTACAGAATTAAAAGAAAAATTCTATAAACTATCAAAATAACAATACAATAAAATTTTAAAATATTATTTGAAATTAACATGCAAAATATTATAATTAAAAGGCATAAGTTTTAATGAAACATAAATTATATTAATAATTTTAATTCCAAACATATATAAAACGTTAATTAAGAAATTTCAATTGCGTTAAATGCAAAACTATTCAAAACATACCAAAACTCAAGAGAAAAGAATTAATGCGAAAAAAAAAAATGGAGATGATGCGATATAAATACTGTCCTATACTTTAGGATGGGAAAAGTGTGTTTAAACCAGCTTTAGAATATACCTACCATTTTTTTTATTATTATTATTTTCTTATTTTATCGATTTTGTTGACAAAAAAAAATCACTCAGATACAAAAAGAAATTACTCTTATTTTTAAATATTTTTACAGATAGTTTCTATACATTTAATTACTGATGGTGGATTTCAAAATTCTGAGCTACGTCTAAAATGACGAGATCATTCCTAAATCGGTACTACATTTCTCAAATTTCGCCAAACTACATTATTTGAAGAGCGATTAAATTAATGGAACAGCAGTTTGCATTATTCCCCACGATCATAGAGAGAACAATATTCGAATCCATGAAAATTCTCCACTCTATCTCCAAATTATGATCATTCTTTTAGTTAATATAAAACAAAATCAGTATCTGTATTTTTTAAAGTTACAATGAGGTTTAAATTTTTATGATATAAAGTACTCTTTTAAAGATACTGAAGTAAAACTATTATCCATAATATTTAACAGAGTTTCTTCAAATGCGCATCGATTTGATCTAAACTTTATTCAGACCAAGAAAAGAAACGAAAAAAAGTCTCCAACTGAAAAAATAAGCTTTTGCCACGCTTAATATAAAATAGAAGTATAACTTTTAAATATATATTCATATCTTCTGAAACACAGCAAAAGTCACCAAAAACAGAATTATTCACTGAAACTCTCTCTCAGTGTGTGTGTGTGTGTGTGTGTCTAGAAAATTGTGGAAGAAATTGGAAAAGAAAACGTAGTTTTTTATAGAAAAATCATATTATATTTTTCTATAATTTGCAGATATTAAATATGAAGAAACAATAATTAAGAAATACTCAATGTAAAATTAGTTGATTCAAAATAATTATCTTCTTTTTCGAATAATGCGTCTTTTCTCGCAAATAACGAAATTATACACTTCAAAGGAGAAAAAAAAAATGAATAATACTTCTTTACAAATATCGTTTCAAAGTATTCATCGAAACAACTCGATGTCCTATTAAAATTTCCAAATCCTCATTAAAACATGAAAATGTATATAAAAACACATTTCTTTTAATGCGTGGTATATACTACCGTTACTAATGATAACTCAATGGGAAATTCCACTACAGGAATTTTCATTCCATACGAAAGTTATAAGGAAGTCCGAGATATGTGTCATATTTTAAATAAAAAAAATTATATTTTCAAAGTGTTTAAATATTTTTAAAACATCCTGAAATTTCTACAACGAATAATTTGTAAAAGTTGCATTCATATTTCATTTCAGAACAAAAAGCAAATGACAAAAGAAAATTTTAAAAAGCGACCATTTTTCATATATTACTATGGTAATTAGAATCGGAGCATTAAATAAAAAAAAAACATAAAAAAAACCTATTTAATAACCGAAATATTATTAGTATTATTATTATCACAAGGTTTTATTAAACTTCTTATGTACATATGTAAGTAAAAAAATGTCTTTCCAGTTCAAAATTTGATTTCGAATTTTAATCCATTTCCTATCATCCGATCGAAATGAAATTTTGTATACATGTATTTCTCCAATCACAATACAATATTATGGTTTATTCAAGCAGTGACGGACTTCGGACGGACACGGGCCTTGCACTTAACGTCCAATGAAATTGAAATTTTGCACATGCGTATAGCTCACATAATTTTTTTTTTAGACTTCAATTTATAGACTAAAAAGATTAAAGTAATTATAAATAAAAACAATTTTAATAAGATTTTATAAAAGATGGATTAAAAAGTATAAAAATACTTTTTTTTAGTATTATACAAAATATAATTTAGAAACTCTTAACTAAGATACCTAGGTAATTACCGATAAATTAAGTACCATAGCTACATTTTTATATATGTGATCAAAAGAAGTATTATTCGCCGCAAGCTTTTATAAATTATACATATTCTTCTATATTAAAAATATTTTTATACATTTTAGTCCATTTTTAAATAAAAGACTAATTTTAAAAACATTTACATGTATGTAATTTTTATACATTAAATTTATATTTTTATACTGGATTATATAAACAAATGAAATCAAAAAAAATATTCCAGAACAGAGGAAAGATAGATTTAAGAAAATTTGACTTTCATTATTTCTTCAAGCGTTTTGATATTTTAAAAAATAAATTAGTCCATTACATTTTCCATAAGAATTGTTCATTCATAAGAAAGGCACTAAGTCCCCTTAAATGCATTCACAGAGAAGAATGGAACTGTTTGAATTCCATATCCTTATTTTAGGCCAACTATTTTAATAAAAATTTAGAACTCCCCATAATGCGAGATCTTTCTCGACCTCTACTAAAGGTCGCATACCCTTCCTTGAAGGCTATAATCTTTTGACACTTAATTAGCAAGTTCTGAAACCGGAAGATTAAGCGCGTGTCAATATGGCGCCACTAAACTGTCAAACAGCAAGATTGCTAGGGCATCGAGATTAAGTGATGACGCTAAGAACACTACTAGGTCAAAAGATGATCTATTAATCAAAAGGTATTATTTATATGCTTCATGAATCTTTAATAATTTAGAAACGTGGTATGGCAACTATGGTGGTGTAGTTTTTAGAGGCAGATTTTAATATGAGACATCCATAAAAATGTTTTATTTTATTTATTGAATTCTTAATGTCAGGAAAATGTTTCGAGTGGATGCCTTCTAGCAAGATCGATTTGTCAAAGAAAAATTCAAATGAATTATAAATGCTTTAATAGTATGTTTCTGCATTAAATGCTTTCCTAACTGAACTCTTAGATCAAGAAATGTGGCCGCAGTAGCCGAATGGTCATGGTCGTGAGCTCGCGACCGGCGTAACTTCAAGCGAGTCATGGGTTAGTCTTGACGCTTTTAAAGACTCGTCTTGTAGCGATTGTAACAGTTCATTAACGTACAACTGTGAAGCCACACGAGGGTTATTAATGACGGATCTCGCAATTCTGAGCCTCGGTCAAGTGACGAGGACCACACCCGAGTTGGCACCTCCTTCTCCGAACTTCCACATCATACTAAAGTAAGGACTAGGGACCTCGACCAGATTTAAGGTGCATCAGCCGCGCTAGACGACGGTCTTTGTTGACATCAAGGCTGGTTCGACTTGACGAAAACAACGCCGGCCTCGAGTCCGCGAACATGACCACTAGGCTTCCACTGCAATCTGTCGGGGCTCAAAGTACTGGCGATGAGAAAGTGTGACATTTACGAAAATTGGGAGCCAGCTCAAGTGTTGTTCTCGTAACCGAGGTTCAATATATCAAGGTTCATCGTCAAATAGTATTTTAGTTTAGTTTAGTTTCTTATTAACGTCGTACTAGAAGCAAAACGAGGCTCTATTGGAGATGGACCTCGTAATTTTGAACCACGGTCAAGTGATGAGGACGACACCTGAGATGGCACTCCCTCTCCTAACATCCACACCACGCCAACGGGAGGACTTTAGGAGGACAGATTTAACGTGCATCAGCCCCGGCTGCACAGTGGGTCTTTGATGGCCAAGGATCGAACCAGTGACTGAACGAAAACCTCCGGCCACGAGTCCAAAACCATGCCCACTAGGCTACCGCGGCCACGTCAAATAATATTAATACACCGTCAATTCGTAAGAGAAATTTGGGCGTAAATTTTTTTCTGGCGAAATTTCTTTAAAACAATAGGTTTTCTCAGGAGCAATGGAAATGGGTTCATTAAAAAATCGTGCCAACAAATGACTTAGATTAGGGTTTCCATTGTTAATATTAGTATAGAGTCACACAAGAAACAAGTTACTGTGACTTTTTGTTTTGTTTCATTATGAAGTAGTGATTTTAGACTGTTGGAACAAATTTTTAAAGAGCATTTCTGGAAACACAGGTTGAGAATTCCCAATAAGTAATCTCTAGTCTAGGAGTGTAGGAACTTTTTTTAAGCTAGAAGATCACACGAAATTGTCAACTGAATTTTGAGCAGGTAATTTATCATTATTAACGCCATAAACACGAAATGTCAATAAGATACGCTTAAAATGTACATTACCCTTAAAAATTCATTTTAATATATTTGCATACTATTTTCATGCTATTTTTTCAAAATTTATATTCTAATAAGTTTCAAATTACAAATATGATTATATATTTAAATTTAAAATTTATATGTAATCAGGCAACAAGAATTCGAATCACAAATAAACTAAACAGTTATGTCAAAAATAAAAATTATAACAAATTATAGAAAAAAAATCCCCAACTGAACCAAAGAGAAAGAAGACAAACCAAACTATGAAAATAGACATATAAAGATTGCAAACAGAAAAGTAAATGAAAATACATTATTCAAATTTAATTATAAAAAAAGAATTATGTAAAATACGAAAGAGAGTAAAATAAATGAAAGATAAATAGACAAATACCAGAAATATCAAAAAAAAAAAAAAAAAAAGGTATAGTAATTTAAAAAAATGCGAAATACCAAAATTGTAAAGGATAACAAAAATTAAAAATAATAATAAAATTGTAACAGGCTTTAGATTGTTAAGTTGGGTTAGCATGGAATTTTCGGCCAAACTATTCCAATCAACAAAGTATATTATTGAAAAAATGGTTATAAAACCAAAAATACATTTGAAAAGAAAACGAAAACAAAATAAAATCATAAAAAAACGATGAAGAAAAAGACAATAAAAGCCAAAATAATGCTTTAAAAATAAAAACTAATATAACTTATTACATAATTTTAAATATATTTCATGAACGACAATAGTGCGATGCAAATAGTTTCAATACAGACCTAGCAAGTAAAAACGTAAAAAAAAATTAATTAATTGAAATTTCACCAATCTGACAATGAAACAATATTGTGTTCATACATATTAAAAAAATTTAAAAAATTAAAACCTTTCTTTTGCAATATTCATCACAAAGGATTCATTTGATAGCTCAGAAAACTCCGTTCCCCCCCCCTCTCACTACTCTAGTCATTAGACGAGATTTCATAATTAAAGTACTCAGGCTCAAGGATGTCTTCGCCTCTAAAAAGTTTCATTTTAACTCAGAAAAACTTTCTCAAACAGAAGAAATACTCAAATATTTGCATCGTGCTTTGACTGAACTATAAATTTAACGTTCACAAAACAAAGCATTCTTTAATAACCACTCATTTCAATTGGAATCAAACAAGTTTTTTTATGAATAAAATATTTTCAAATTTTGTCTTACATTTATTGATGCCAAAAGGATGCCGAACCAAGAAAGTTAAAGTTTAAATAACATTCATTGATTTTTTTGAATTTCGTAAGCTAATGTAAACGAGAATATTTTCAGTGGCCAGATGAACTTAATTAACATATCGGGGAGGTTTCTCTACCTGAAAAGCAATTACAAGTGTATAATTCTTTGAAAAGAAGCTTAATGTAGGGAAGTAAGCAAAGAGATACACAAATAGAGAGAGAATCCGAGATGAAAATATGCCGATATTATATCACGAAATAAAGCAAGGAAAGAATCAATTTTTTTATTGAAAAATAAATTATTAATGTCAATTACAATTCCAACTAAAAACATTAAAATTTTAACAATGCCGTTCAATTGAACTAATTGCTACTGAACTGCTCCAGAAATGCAAGTATATATTAAAGGGAAAATAAATTGCAATAACTTCCGATGTTATTACAACTGGACGCAATTCAATATGAGGGTCGAAGGGGGGAAGAGAGAGATCAATATTTATATATAACTTTTCATTAAGATGTTGCCGAAATATTGTTATGAATCTTTATAGAATAATGTCGTAAGTGCAATGGTATTAGGAATGGTTTATAATTAATCCGTAAACGTAACCAGTAATGCATTTTGCATAAATTAATAAGAAAAATAATGTCTTTGATCATAAATTCTAACACCACTCAATATTATAAATGCATGCGTGCTACTAAGAATTATTAAGTAAAATTCGTCACGAAAATAGCGTTACCGTAATGCCACAAATTAAGAAAATGGTTATTGGTTATTCTATGAGAATGAATTGAAAATTTGTTTTGATTTTGATAAGCATCCCTCCATAAGTATTATTAGTGACAATCTTAACTTTTTTGCTATAGTAAAATGGCAACGAACAGACATGAGTTGGTATAACAATAACTTTACATCCACACAACATCACTACAGAATTTTTCATTTAATGTGAAGTATCCTCCTTTATTCCACACGGCGGGTCATTGACAGAATCGATCTCGGCCTTGCCTTGGTCGACGTCGGGAAACTTTAACCGCATTCCATATCTATGTAATTGGAATAATTTTAAATTCCAAATCAAGTACGTGCCGAAAATGTGAAATATGTTCAGAATTTTTTTTATATATATATATAACACATCGATCAATAACTCCCGAGTCTAACATTGAAAACAACATTTTTTTGCAAATTTTTTTTTATTCATCAACATAACACCTTT
>BMAW01098118.1:488930-616729 GCA_019974015.1 Nephila pilipes | reverse complement strand
CGCAAGAAATCTTTTTTGTTGCGAGTAAATAGCGATAAACAGCTTTCTGAATCATCGACTCGTTGCTGTTTTTGTTCCATCGAAAGCAATCGCGGCACCCACTTGGAAAAAACCTTTTTCACTTCACTTCAAAAAATCTTTTTCCTGGTCCGATCGACTTAAAATTTTGACACGTTTCAAGCAAAGGTTAGTACTCTAGAAAGACCTGGTTACTGGTTTACTACGAGCGCCATCTCTGGGTTAGTCTTGGGAGTTATTGATCGATGTGTTATATATATATATAGTTTTTGGTTTTTGCCTCAAATGAGAAATCTATTGGGTAAATACTGAATCTAGCTATTTTTCATTGAATTTGAAACTTATAAACTTCAGACTTCTACATTTTAAAGTTTCCTATGCCATGTAATTTTTTCAGAGTATTATTTATATGACAGGATATGGTAAATTTTTAATTATTACTGAGAAACAAACAAGACTAACTGAATAAAATATACACCATGCATATATCTGATCCTTATGTACATAATGTCGTAAATTACACCTATTAATGTTAATTTGTTTAATTTCAGGGATGCATAGATTGAAATAACCCTAACTATCGTAAAGTTTTCATTATTATCCCGGTGTGTCGTAAAATTTTAATAATTAATTAAAAAAATAATCGAGAGAGAAACTTAATTTTTATTTATTATTCTTAAAATTTTTCTACATGGTATTATTCAGAGTTATACATTTTTCCAAGCGTTTCTTGGCCTTTCGAAGACCAATATTGTAGAACTCAGTACTGTGGTTATTTCAATCTACGGCTTCCTGTAACCAAATAAACCAATAGTAATAGTTGTAATTTAACAATATTATGTACATAATGCTCCTTTAATACGCAGAATAGATTTTATTCAAGTATATCACGGTTATTTCTTTATAATAATTAAGACTTTATGATACTCCCACGTATTTCAATTTGAAGCACTGGGCAAAAGACATTGCTAATTCACAAAGAGATCATTTTAACATTATCACTATGGCAACGTCCCAGAATGTTAAATTCTCGTAAATAAAATTTATAAGCAGAAAATATCTCTTTAATTACACAAGAGCTTGCCACAGCTATAATTTTACGTATTAAAAGCAAATTTTAATGTTTTTTTCCGTGATTCTTTCAAGAACATTTTTAATCAAATAAAACATACGCTATTTTATAGCTGAAAATACAACAAAGAACACAAGAAGAGGATACAGAATAAAAGTGTATTTTTCTATTAAAAATTTTTTTTTCGCGAATGTTAAATATTTGCAACATTTTCTTAACATGAGAAATAGTTCCATTAGAAAAGTTGCAGATGCAAATCTCGCACAGCTTTATAAAAAGATATAAGAATTTAAGAAGCTTTTGATAAAATACTAAAAACAAAATATCGAAAAAAATAAAACGTTTGTATTTTGCAATACATTCAGTACCTGTTGATAGATAATATGAACACCAGTCCTTCAATGTATTCAAGATATTCAAAGAACTTCACAAGGTAAAATATAGAAAATAATTTCCAGTTTTTGCAGGCTTTTGACTCCGGTAAGTGTTTATCATCGAAAGGTATCGTTCGTCTCTCAAGTGTGATTCTCCTTCTGAACAAGAAATCGATTTCTACAATTCCCTTCGCCGAGGCATTCGGGAAAGGACCGCTCATTTCCAGGGTACACAGGCTCAAATAGATGAAATCTGAACTACATCTTTCAGTGGCCTTTAGGCTATCTTCGCTCAATGACAAACAGAATGACTTCGACTCAGAATCCTTTAACATGAAGAAAAATGCCCCAATATTTATATCAGATTCTTATTTCGCTTCCTCCCATAAAACATTTGTAACATCCCATTATTATTTTCTTCGGCGGTCATTATTAAAAGAATGAAATTACACAGTCAAATGAAATCATTCTCTGAGGATAATCAAGTTATTTCATGTAACTCAACGAATAATCACTATTTTATTCTAGACCTACTTTATCTGCTGTAATTTCTCGTAAGTGCGTCTGATTTAACGTTTTAATGAATTTTCGATAGTTCTTTTCGAAAATCCTATGGGGTTCGAGGCCTTAGACGAATAAAAGATGAGCGTTCGAGTTTCTAACCCTTTGGCTACCCAATCTGGTTTCACTCCTGAAGCTAATCCCCTGAAGTGATGGGGACATTGAGCACATTCTCTTTCTATGTTCAAAATTTGTCTCACAGAGAAATATTCTTAAATTAGCTTTGAAAAAAATTAAACATTAACTGGCCTCCAAATCTTGGTAATTTAATTTCTAGCATAAGTTATTTTGTTCTTTTTATCAAATATATTGAAGATATTTATAGTACTTCTTAATTTTTGTTTGTACATTGTTTAGTCACAAGTTTTTTTTTTGTTTACTGTAATATACTGTTTTATACTTAATTCTGTAAGCCCTGTGTGATACTTAGTGATACAAAGAGACGTTGTTTGTCGTTCAATAATAATAATATAAAAAAAAACTCCTATCAAATTATTTAGCATTAAACTGAAGATATCTAAAGAATACTCGAACATTCTAGAAGTCACAAAAATTACCCTAAGCTAAACAAGTTTTTTTTTCTTAATAATCTTTTATTATACCAAAATATTCCGAAAAGCGTTTACCATATATGGATTAATAGTTTCCACACATTGCATTGCATTTTATTCAAACGGTGACGTCAAAGACCTGGAGTTTTCATTAATGAATAGCAGATACTGCTATATGTTTACAATTCTAATCATGACTCCCAGAATAAAGGAATGTATTTTTGAATTAAACAGTCCTTCAACGAAGAATGACGTTTTGGGAGTAAGGCACCAGGTTAAAACGTCGTTTCTCAATTAAGGTTTAAAAAAATTATCAAGTTTTTAAAACCTTAATTAATTTCTTAATTAAGGTTTAAAAAACTCGTCGATCTCAAACTTAAGTATGACGTTAATTAAAAACAAATAAAAATCCAACTATATCGGGAAAATTAGTTACGAAAACAAAGTGACATCATGATTTCTAGATTTTATTTCAATGGGAGAAATTATTTATCAATGAAAAATTAATCATTTTCCCATCTTCGAGATACAACGAACTATCCCTAGTATGAATCTAATTGAAAACAAATCAAAATCCAACAACAACAATAACAAGTTAGTCGTGAAGACAAAATGACTTTATAATAGATGGATTTATTTCACAATGACAGAAATTAAAAACCAATGAAAAATAAATTATTTCCTCAGAATGGAATTCGAGGGCTGTTTAGAAAGTACCGTTGTTAGAAGAGAGAAATGAGATATTAGGAACGGAAAATGAGAATGACGTAACTCACTGAAATATTGTCCATTGATCGTTTTTCCTCTTTCTGAATATGCGCGAAAATGGCAACGCGAAAAATTGTCGCCTTAACTTTTCCAACCGCTGAGACCGTTTTCTCCTTCTTCACCAGAAGTAATTTACTGTTTGGATTTTTTCTTGATTTCAGAAAAATTATGATGAATCCAAATCTCAAAAACGGTGACAACTCGAAGCGACAACAATCAAATTTTGATTTGGCAGAAAACGGCTTCCAAATCCAAACTAACCTTGCGACGTTGGGCGAATCGCGATTTTCTCTTCACTAACCTCAGGGACTTTTTGGCAATTTGAAATGCATAAAAATACAACCTTAGCCAATCAATGAAGCGTAATAAAGTAAAATAGATGAGACAAGATTTTAGTGATTAGGATTAGAGATAGTAACACATACGCTAAATAGAATAGAAAGGAAAGAGAATGGAGATGGAGGTTAACACTACAAGGTGATAGATGTAGATTGGAGGGAATCATTTCAGTTAATAGTTTTTGTTGAAGGTAGTTGGAAGCGACCCTTGACCAGAATAGTAGGAGTCGAACAAGCGATAACCGAAGTGCTTGAATCGGAATGAGTGATTTGGTAAGCTAAGACTTTATTATTTGTACATAAACTAGAATTAACAAAGTAAAGTGGGATTCGGGAGAAAGCGGTCTTGCATATTCTTTGTTAGATAATTATATACGGCTTCCTTCTCTTGCTCATCTTTAATTGAAGAATTGAACTTATTGACTATTTAATCAGACTTAAGGATGACTGTAAAGTTAAATAATGAAAGAAGGCCATCACAACCACAGAACCTGTGTCAAATTTGTTTAACAGGTGGAAGCACACAACGCTTACGTTAACTTGCCTTTACAAGTCGCCAAAACAGATATTTTTGAGTCACTCTCATAGAGGGAAGCGTCTCTTTTTGCAATGCAAAAAAAAAAAAAAAAAAACATAAATTTTTTTTTTTGTTTTAAGTACCACATTTTTATCAATTAGGGATTCTTTTGATTGCTCTAAGATCTCAACAATTTTTTTCAAAGGAACTTGCTCCAATAAATTACTCAGAAGAAGCAACATCCAAAAAAGATACAACAAGAAGCAGAAGTTAATCTTTCACAGATACAAATTAAATCTTGTTTTGACGTCAGTAAATTCCCGATACGAAAATCAAAATTTCATAGCAAACATGACTAAAATGGAAGTTTCGAGTTTTTATCTCGCGAAGATTTTATGCCATTACACCAACAGCAGGCAGAAAACTTATCTGCGATGTCGACAAACAATGCTTTCTTTCAAAACTTTATCATTTTGACGACAACACTTCTCATAATCTAACTCGAGCTTTTATTTCAGCGTGGGTTATAAAGTGGAAAAAGCAGGGGGAAAAAATGAACCCGCGCGAGAGAGCAGGATTTACGATCAAATCCCAACGTTGATAGAATAAAAGCAGGCAAAGAAAACACCGCTTTTCACTGAAGAAATATTCAAAGTGTGTCCTTCTGAGAGATTGTTTACTCACATAAAAGTAGCAAAACACGAGATGCTTGACTCGCTAAGTTGAAGGCTATTTTTATCTTCTGTGCTTTATATTAAAACACGTGTAACGCGGTCTGCATACAACCCAACCAATACAGCATGCGATGAGCGTTTTTGAAAGCCTTGCCATAGTTTCTTTTTTACAATTATATATACTACATAACAAGCTGAAAAAACCAGCGTTTCTCAAAAATTAAAAGTGTTTTTTTGGCAAAGCCTTACAAATTTTCATACAAAACACACATACAGATATTAACTTTACACAGTACAATGTAGCAATTTTAAAACGTTTTTCTGAATTTCACTTGGTGTGTGTGTGGGTGTCATCAAATTTTCGATCGTTAATTTAACCAACTTCCCATCAAGCTAGAGCTTTGAAATTTTGGGAATCGTTCGTACTCGCCTAACAATGCAATATTTAGACATTTGCGACAAGTTTTAATTAATATTTTCTTTAATAATGCATTTTAGCCCAACCACTTGGCTCGATTTCAAACATTGGCACCAAACTTGGCGAATTTTTTTGGCTGAGCGTTAAGTCCATAAAACGGACCATGGTAGCCACATTTGGCAAAATACTGCCAAATAATTCTTGTCGCCAAGGGTGGTTGGGTTAAACTGCATTCCAACCATTTAATTTACCGGATGAATTAATTAATTTCAGTTAGTTTTAACGTTTTTATGTATTTCACTTGGTGTGTGTCTATCTGTGTGTGTATCAGTGTGTCATCAAATTTTCCATCATTAATTTAACCAACTTCGCATCAAGGTAGAGCTCTGAAATTTTGGGAACCGTTCTTACTTGCCTAACAATGCAATATTTAGATATTTTCGACCAATTTTAACTATTATTTCAATAATTTTCTTTAATTACTTTGCCATCATATAAAAACGTTGTTCTTAAAAACGTTGGTTTTTATCTCGAATTATTATGTATTTCACTTGGTGTGTGTGTGTGTCATCAAATTTTCTTTCGTTAATTTAACCAACTTCCCATCAAGATAGAGCTCTGAAACTTTGGGAATCGTTCTTACTCGCCTAACAATGCAAAATTAAGACATTTGCAACAAGTTTTAACTAATATTTCAATAATTTTCTTTGATAAACTTTGCCACCATATGAAAACGTTGTTTTTAAAAACGTTGGTTTTTATCTCGAATTATTTATCATTATAGATATTCATAAGAAAAAGTTAAAAAATCACCATATTTGAACAAACGTAAGATGTAAATTTCTGGAAACAAAACCTTCATTTTCAAAGAAGCAATTGTTTAAATTTTAATTTATTTCAAAATATTTTAAAATTCCAACTAGTTCTTACTTTTTAATAATTTTTGAACACTGTGAAAATATATATAAACAAACTCTTATTCCATATACAGAATTATCAAACAATTTAAGCAAAACAACCACACAAAAAATTCAAAACTGTATACTGACTAATCCAAAAAAGTCTCAGCATTGTAAATACTTGAATGTCACAAAAAAAAAAAAAGCTAAGAAAATCGGTTCAAATTTTCGAAGGTCAGAGAAATCACTTGACACATTGTTGAAGAAAATTGATATCACTCGCGAAAAAATAAGCTAAAATGACAACAAAAAAAATGTTTCCGACATTTTGGTTTTTTTTAAGGTACAGTGAACCCTAAAAATAAAAATCCCGGTTGGTAAATGTGAGACATGCTCAACTCTTCAGGAAATTTGATATATTACGCGAACATTTTGGATGGAATGGAACTATATATAATATTAAAATAAATAAAAATAAAGAATTCCAGATATGAAAGTTCACTACAATATCAAAACATTTAGTTCCAAAACTTATTAAGAAGGAGATGGAATCGTAGAAGAAATAGTTTCTAGGCAAATATGGTGGTCTCCCAATTATCTTAAAATTCTAAATAAGTTTTCAATCATTTCTTATATTCCTGATTGCACATAAATTAAGGTGATACATCGATAAATAAATTTAATAAATATTTATTTTTTATGAGAGTCTTAGTTTAAATAATAATAAAATTTTCAAGAAAAATTGTTCATTATTATATTTCTGAAAATTAAATTCATATTATTGTGAAAGCAGGTGTGAACTGTAAGTCAAAAAGTTTGTCTATTAAAGATGAAGATATTAAGGCAAAATTCAATGAAATTCTCAAATCCTGTATTTTGCCCGCATTTGGAATAATTTGAAAGGCTAAGATTTTTTTTTTTTTTGTAATTAGAGATGCTTCAACTTATTTAAAATAGAAAACAATCTTGAATGCTACGCACAACAACGAATCGGAAAAAAAAAAAAAAAAAGATGAATCCAATCACATCTAACACACATGCACAAATATCACCACGCCAACCATTTAATTTGTTGAAGAATAATATATTAGAATAAGTTATGTATTATCTAGTTATTTTACTACTTTTTTTAAAAAATTTATCAAAATCAAAGCAGGTTATCGTAAACTGCATGCTTTCCCCTCTTTGAAAGAATACCATTTAAATTTAATGCACATTCCTTTTTTTTTCCCTTCAAAAACCAAAGCAAATGGAATTCGATTGATTGATAAGTAGTTACTTTTCCTAGTAAACTGAAAATAAATTCGATATTTTTTTCACCGGTAAATGCGAATTTAAAAGAAATTTGATTTTGAACAATATACTTCATTTTGTTTATGTTATGAAAAAAACTTTTTAAGTTTTTTTTCTTTAATTCGTCAACATAAAATTGTTTTTCTATAGCATTCTTTTTCACTGAACATGCTCGTATCCCAGCATGATTGTCTTAAACATCCTAACAAGCAAAAATAAGCTTTACTTCAGATCATTATCCTTTCGGACGTTGCCATGCTTTTCGAAAAAATTGAGACGCCAATACTATATCAACTAAGAGAGACAGATATTTCAAGAATAACAATAACGTTGCAAGATTATTTTGCGTAAAATACATTGTGTTATAATGATACAGAAACCAATTAGACATACAAGGAAACCAATAACTCGACAATTGATTTCGATCCAGTTGGTTTTAATCTCGCATGATAATTTTTAAAACTTTTCATTTTACTGTGGGGTTTAAACAGAATATTTACTGGAAAGAAAGTCGAAAACTTAATATGAATATGAAATTAATTTTTATGAATTTATTTTATATTCATTGGATTCCGCCTCACGTTGATCTATTTTTAATGAATCAGCCGATATATCAGCTAAGTAGGGAACAAAGGATTTTGCTGTTTCTGCGGGTAAATTCACATTACAGGAAATTACATCTTAAGTCAAGAAGTCAAATAATAAAATATACCGTTCTTTCTTTTTGGGGAACGCGATGTGATTGTTTATTAACGTCGCATTGAGAAGCAACACAAGGGCAAAAGTGTCGGACTTCGTAATTTTGAACCTCGGTCAAATGACGAGGTTCAAAATTAAGAAGGCCTCCCTCTGGCACCTACCTCCCTCTCCAAACTTCCACACCATTCCAATGGGAGGACTTAGGACTTTGACTAAATTTAAGGCGCATCAGTCCCTCTACGCGGTGAATCTTTTGTGGCATCAAGGCTCGAGCTCCATCTCTTTATGCACGACTGGTACAATGGGAAAAGACCTGGTGCACTGTTTTTACCATGGAGAGAAGGACGAGTAGACTGCTTTATGAAGAATGTTTAGTTGCCATATAAAATTGAAAACATTCATTTACGGCATTAAAGTTTTCACCATTTGCTCCAAATGGTGAAAATCATATCAGGCCTCACCGCATCATATTACGGTTCACATGGCAATAGACAGATCTGATTTATATAAACACTCTGGAACTGGAAACAGCTACACGAATTATGTCGCAGGTTTTTCTTTCATACCAACTAAAATCTTTTCTTTCAAAAGCCCACGACGGGGAAGGAGGAGTTAGAATAAACTAAATAAAAAAGATTTTAGAATGATGAATAAAGGAAAGATACTTTTCATTTAGAACGTATTTTATAAATAAATCAAAAAGTTGAAACAGAGACCGAAAAACCATTTTTAAGAATTAAATTATAACTCATTAAAAATAAAAATAAAAAAAAGAATATATTAAAATTTTACATATAAAATGGACGTAAGTCGCTAGATCGCATTTAATTTTAACAGATGAATTGTAACATTGGGGTGTATTCGCGATTTTCCCTTAACTAATAGCATTGAGACTTTTTCTATTTTTGAATTATTCAAATTGAGCTCCCCCTATTAAAATGAAACGTGGCGTATGAATAAAAGGAGAATGTAATAAATAGATTTTAAGAAATATTTTTATAAGCGAAGTAGAACTGAATAAAGAGTTAATAATCGGAGATTGTGGATGATTAAGTTTGCAGTTTAACTAATGAATATCGGTAACGGAAAGAGGCCAACTTTGAATAAAGATCCTTTTTGGACTAAGTCCATTGAGAAAGGACTTGTATTAACGGTACAAACCTTTAATCTTATTGATATTTTTCATCCGAACACGAGTGAGTTGGTAAGAATGAACTTTTAATATTATTCCAAACTATAATCCAGGCGCGCGAGCGTTGAGGATAAGTAGATTTTGAGAAAGAGTAATGAACATTCATAATTTGAAGAATATTTATAAACTGAATAAATAATTATCTGACATCTCTTGGTTTAAGTGCATAATTGTGTAATTTATCTATATGGACTAAATAAAGAAAATTATTGCTGAAGGAAATAATAGGGAAGCGTTACAGAACCGCTATGGCAACACAGTAAAAAAAAGATAGGGTAAAATAAATTACAGCAGTACCTCTCCTAAGGGGCACGTGCATTTGAGGGACAATTATGTTGGTCTCAGTCCCTATGTATTTACCTTCTAAGAGTGGCGAATCAAAAAAAATAATTTTCGGGAGTGCATATCGACATTCCCGTAACAGAAACAATCTTCTACTTTTGAATTACCATTTGGTAAAAAGTAAATAATACGCTGTATCAATCTTATTTTTTCTATTTAAAACTGTTCAAGTATTGATATATAATTTTATCAAGTTATAAAAATATAAAAAGTAAAGATCATTTATGAAAAATAGTTAAGATATCATGAGAATAAAATTTACATTTTTTTTGGGGGGGGAGGGGTATTATTTACGGGTGCGCCCCTCCCCTCTTTATCTACAAACACTAAACCAGAGGCACACTTTCAGAGACAGCAAAAACTTCTCGTATAAAGATCTGTAACTGTATAATTAAAAAATTATTCAGAAATATTTCAATTTCGAAAAAAAAAATGGGGGGGCTGCATATGCCCCTTTGCACCCTCCCCCCCTGGGTACGCCACTGTCATCTATTAAAGGACACCTCTATTTAAGGGACAAAATGCCTGCTCTGGTGGGTGTTCCTTAATGGGAGGTACAACTGTACTTAGTATTTGTTTTAAAAACCATGCTAGTGGTGCTCGTGATAAAATTTATTTGAATCTATCATCGTCTAAAGCCAAAATACATGAACCAAATTCTGTGTATATTTTCAGACAGGAAAATGTCTCTAATTTTCGTATAAATACGCGAATTTGAAGCTCATACATCTATTTATTATGCAATGTTTTTAAAATTTAGAAATATTTCAAAAATATGCAAGTTTTCTTTCTACACATTAAATGAGAAATGTAATGTAGCTTTACAGTACTGGAGACGAAACATGGAACACATTTTATACCAGAAAAAAAATGGATCAGACATATCAGATAAAAATGAGAAGTGTAATAAAATTTGCTCTTCTTTATGGGATAGCGAATTAAAAATATGGGTTGGAACACCTTTCTTACTGAAAATGTGCACCTAGTTTGGATACTATTCTTTAATATTAGGCAATAGTAGTTTTAAAAACTATCACAGAAAACAGATTTGAGAACTGTTATTAATTTAACTTTTATATAATTTTCAGGTGAAGATAGTCAATAACGGTTCCATATACAAACATTTTGAATTCCTGAACTTAGTATTATGGAATTACAACTTTCCTCTTCAAATTTAAATTGTACAAAGTACAATCCAATAAGCAAAAATCAATGGCAGCTTCTGTAAAATTACAAATTTTTTCCAGTTTTTTAAAAATATCTTTAAATATATTCTTAGAGATCTGAAAACTATTAATGAATATCTTGAATAAACTTTTTTTTTTTTCAAAAATCAAAAAAGAAATTGTAAATACACAAAAACTTTAATTTGTTTTTTTCCTCTGCCGTATTCACTTTATTGCATTCAACTACAATATTCTAGATTTAAGAAGGAAAGAAATTCTATAGGACTTAGAGTACATTGCGTTTTTTCTTACAGTTGCAATTTATCGAAATGCTGAATAAAAATGCAATTACATTAAAACCTTAATTTGTTTCTTCTCTTTCAGATTCACATTTTATTGTATTCAACTTCACACAATATTCTATATTTCCGAAAGAAAATATAAATTCCAATGGATAAACATTATTCACTCATTCGAAATTATTGGATGTTTTACTTAATGTATCAAACACAAAATTTTTATTGATTTTTTAAGTTACAATGTATCGTAATGCAAATATAACAATTTAAAAAGATAATAATTTATATATAAGCCATATTAAAACTGATGAAAATTTTAAAAATATCCAGATAAGACATAAAATACACAAGTCTGTATCAAATAATAGATTGACACTACGTAAGGACATTCAACTTAAAACGAATTATTTGAAATTAAAGAACTTTTTCTTAATTTGTATTTTATAAAAAAAAAATTAGTATCACGTAATGCGGAGGGAGAAAACAAAACATTTTTTTACAAAAATAAAACACCGTACCTTCCGCTTATTCTGCTTGGAACGCGTCGGCACAATGCAAGCAAAACACCCACCTCCGGACATCGCGGTCGGGCATGGTCTTTCCTCATTTCACTGTCGACACGAGGTCAAGAGGGAGGTCGGCATCTCCAGAAGGGTTGCAGTAATTAAGACTTGCGCCACACAATCAATTAACGAACAATACAAACGGAATGGAAAGCAAAAACTGTTGTCGGAAAAAGATCTTCAAAGGAAGAAGATATTCCGTTGAGATCCGAATGTTGACGAAAAAAGGTCCTGTTAATTTTCTGAATTCTTATGATTAACGTTGCTATAGAGAAATAGTTCTTAACCTTTCTTGTTCCTTGAACCTCTGCACAAAGGATTTAAAATCAATGTATCTTTTCTCTCAAGGACTGGTCATTCATCTATTCTACTCCACATTTACACAGGGGCGTAGCGAGACATTTTTCATGGGGGGTGGGGGTTCTAATGTTTATGTGGAATACGGAACTTCAAATATTAATTTTTTCTGAAAGTATTCATATAAAAGTTTGTTTTGAAATTTCAGTATATAGTAATCCAAGGGGGGGGGGTCTACACTCTATTCCCCCTTTTTAAGCACAGACATATATAATATATTTATATGTATACCAACATCCTTATAAATTACAAATTATAATCATTAAAACCTTATTTTAAAAATTTACTAAAACTATAATACTACAGAATTAATATATACCAATAAAGACGAGTGATACATGATACCTAATGACGAGTTTAAAGATTTATTATTTGTAAAAGCATCAATGAAACATATATATTGTAACATACATGTACTTCTCCATACTTGTAATAACACATAACTATACGGAAGAAAAATTATTATTAAGAAAACCGGTATGTTTCATTCATTAAAAAAAAAATTAAACCTTGATATACGAGGCTGGTTCAAAAAGTACCCATGTTAGGAATTTGAAATGGGATATTAGAAATAGGAAATATGGAATTTACGTGTGAAATGGGGTACTTGAAATGGAAAATAGGGAATTGAAAATGGGAATAGGGTAACTCACTGTAATACTTGATCATAGATCGTTTTCGTTTTCCCAAAGAAATCCATAAATACGACCCGCTTCAGATCCTAAAAAAATTATTGCCCTAACTTTTCCGGCCGATGAGGCCGCCTTCGCCTTCTTTGGAGCAGATTCACCTGAATCAGCTCATTGTTTTAATTGTTACTTGATAACCGGTGTACAATGATGAATTCAGGTTATTTTGATAAAGACAATTCGATGCGGCGGCAATCAACTTTTGATTGGGCAGCATATGATAGCCAAGTCAAAACTAATGAATGAATCAGTGTCACATTTATTTTTGGAACCGTTTAACAGCTGACATCGTACAATGATAACCCCATCTTGCATTAACTACACATTCTATTGTCAAAAAAGCTACTTTTTGAACCACCAGCGTGTATGTAATGTATGTGTGTGTGTTTCGTTCTTAGCGCATAATATAATTCACAATTAATAAAGCATTAGTGCATTTAATTTATACGAAACGTCAGGTTAAATTTTATTTCTCAAAGGCATGAAAGTTTCGGTCAAATCATATAACTCAGCTAATATTTCTCTACCTAAATTTCCTCATAGCTCAACATAATGCTTATGTGGTCCCTTTAAGACAACGATCAACAGCCAAATATATATTATTGTTTTAGAAAAGGCAATTCTCAAATTCACACCTGAATTGATCCTGGTTCCATATTCAAGCCAGATATGTATAGGAAGAAGAAAACCGATAAATTTAAAATGCCCGACATTTTACAACCAAGCCATAATAGCAAACAATACAATGAAAAATGAAATACCACGAAAAACACCCTATGTAAAAATTGTATAGATGAAGAAAAAAATATTAATCTATCAAAAGCCAAAAGGAAGATGGACTAAAATGATGTTGATGGCAATAGCATATGCAGGTTCAGGAAAAGAATATACACTTCTTTTGAAATATAAATATGTCTAAGGAATTTCACGACAGACATATGAATTTGTATCCCTTCAGAATTATTTTTAAGCTCTATTTCTATTACATGTACAGCACAATTAAAATTTTAAAATAATCGGTTTGAGTTTAAGAATATTCTCAAACTTCCATTTTCTTCAATAACACGATCGATTAACCATAATATAACACAATAGTTTCGACACCAATCTAGAGCCTCTAGTTGGATGACAAATCGATACACATCAGGAGATCGATGAATATAGATTAAGTCATTATGGGCAAGGTCAAAACCATTGTCCTCAGATCAGTAAACTCAAAATGGCTGGAATAAGTTACAGAATAAAATAAAGCTTCAGCATAACAGCTATTTCTCTGCTACATTAATGTTCTTTTCATAATACAATAGGATCTCCATTTATGAATGACTCAATATATATGAATTTTCTTTTATATACGAACTTCGATGACTTTTCTAATGTAGAAATTGTACAAACAACAGATCGACAATGACGAGAAGAGCTTTGGCTCCGCTTCCTCGATATACGCGTTAGTTTTATCACAAGAAAAACTATACAAGTTATGAATGATTACAAAAATAATGTAAATAACTTTAATATTTTTTTAATTATCTGATATTTGAAAGGGATTTTTTTTTATTTATGTACATAATGAGCTTCTTTATATGTAACTAGGAAGTGTCCTCTCTGGGCAAGACACCTCCTAGTGCTTCGAAGTCTGGGGGGGGGGGAATGTTCCAGTGAATGAATTTACCAAATCATTGAAGAGCTTGTAGTCGAATCATTAATTTATTCTTGATTAGATGAAGTAAGGCTATTTACAATATCACTATGTACAGGTGATTTGGGATTAACTAATTCCCTCGAGAAAGATAGATGGCAGCTCAATTTTATCGCATATCGGAGATGGGCGTTGGAACGCTCGCTGGCGTTCGGAGTTCAGTTGCATTCGGAGAAGAGCAGAGGAGAAAAGACTGCGAGAACTAAACGTTTCTCAGTTTTGTTCAGGAACAGGGGACGCTGCGTGAGCTATCACATGATGCTGATTCGTGGTGCCATCTATCGAATAACTGAGAAACTGATTTTTCAACATGTTTGAAAATACAGTTAATACTTTAATAATCAGCTGGAAAATCCTTCATATACAACAGTGCTATGTGGCAATCTACTGAATCGGAACGTTTATACGATGGTTACAGGGCTGTAGAAGTCATGATCGTGAGTTCATTGCTGGTATTGCTTCCATCAAGTCGTAGTTCGAGCCCTGACACCACTAAAGACTTTTTCTGTATCGGATCTAATGCACGTTAAATCAGTCGCGGCTCAAAGTCCTCGTGTCGGGATAGTGTGGAAGCTTGTAAAATGGTAAGCCAGCTAAGGAGGCGTCCTCGACAATTGACTTGCGGCTGAAAATTGAAAGGTCCGTGGCCAATAACCCTCATGTTGCAACTAAAGGTGACGTCAATAAACAATCAGTCAACCAATGGTTACCGTAAACGAGGAAGTAAAAACGTCGGATACATCGTGACATAGACGGAGCCAGCGTTTATCATGTGATGCCCAGTCTACACTTAATGAGAGCAACAATGAATCAAAATTTATTGAAAGATTCGTATATATTATTTGTATTACTGTTCATATTTTAATATTATTTATTTATCAGTTTTAATGAAAAACAAAGGTACAAGGGTACAGTTTTAATGAAAAACAAAGGCCAAACAAGCTGTAACTGTGGTCTAGATGCTTCAAAAAATGGGAAACAAAATTAAATAAAAATTGGTTGAAAAGAAAGAGGGTCTAAAATAGAGAATGGTCTCTAGGGTATCCAAGGGCGCATAATCCAAGTTTAAAGGATCATTAGGGAAAGAAAAAGATCACTAGCGTGCTTCAGGGTCAGGATATCCGTACCTACCTAAAGAAGGTAAGCTTCTGAGAGTAGTAGCTTAGTGGAAATGTTAGGAACTTTTGGGTTGAGGTTCCGATTCCTGATAGCATTAAAGATTTCGATACTAAATAACGGGGGGAGGGGGGGCTGAATATCAGATTTAACTGAACTTCAAAGTTCTCCAATCTTTTCGAAAAAAATACTAACTTAGGTGTTGTACCGCAGTTAAAAAAATTCAAACCATTGTCAATAGGTCGTCATGTGCAATATTAAATCAAAACAAAATCCAGTGAATATACTGGTTCATCATTCAAGCAAAAGATGCAGATTGCAATGAAATATAGTCATTCATATGTGAAATACATATTCTACAATGAAATGTCGTCATTCATAATTTACTACACTTAATTGATTATTAACGTCGCACTTAGGAGCGACTTCAGAGCTATAGGCGACGGACCTCATCAATTTTTGGCACCTCCCTTTCATTCGGTTCAAAGGTAATTATTAAGTTTATGTAGATAGTCATTAATAATTTCACAGTCAAATGAAGAAGAGAACATCAAATAATTTTAAAATCAGTTTATTAATTTATCTTCATGTTATGAAGAATTTATGTAGTTTTACTCCCTCTAAGTCTACTTTTCGTTGAGATATAGAGTGGAATAATAATCTAAGTACATTCTAGCCAACTCATATGGGTTCGAGTGAAAAATATCATTAGAGTTCAGAGTTCGAGCGAAAAATTCAAGTCCTTTCTCAATGGACTTAGTCCAAAAAGGATCTTTATTCAAAGCTGGTGAGCTTCACTTGACACCAAACAATCTCTATCAATCACTACTTACTAACTACTAACCTCAATATTCAATTCTACTTCGCTTATATATACATTTTGTAATGTTCCCCCTTCTTCAAATAAAGACACCAGATAATTTTTCAAATATACATATAATTAAGGGGAAACAAAACACTTTGTTTATGCGCGATACGTTGAGCTCCAAATCAGACGTCTTATTTTCTCACTCATTTTTATATCGATCTGATTGGTCATCTTATACACTACCTAACTACTGGAGAATAGAGTAGTGTTTATGTGGGCATAAGGACGACTCCATCTTTCTAACAATAACAACAAGGATCTTTATTTTCATGTTGGGGCTCGTTTCACCCCTGCCTCTTATAAGTACATCTCCATTTCGTCTCTCTCAAGACGCTCCCCAACCCTATCCTAGACAACCAATTACCACAATTACTTTTCTCGCCAACAGACGTCATACACACTACACATTTCCTCAAATCTATTTATGACATTTCTTAACTTCAATATAATCTGCATGAACTAAGTTTCATTTCATTGGGGCGAAGAGTTATTTTATACAATTCGAATGGAAAAGTCCCCAAGGTGAGTGGAGGGAAAATCATGAATAACTCAACGTCGTAAAGCAACAATAGAAACACTTTAACTCAAACCCCATTCTCCAAATTTCCACACCACGCCAACGTGAAGGCTCTAAGCCTCGACAGATTTAACATGCATCAGCCCCGCTATACAATGGCTCTTTATAATGGAACAGGACTCAAATTCATGACTAGACTGAAACAACGTCGGCCACGTGCTCGCGACGATGACCACTCGGCTACCGCGGCCGCTTACTACGCTTTAGTAATTAGTAAAATCTACATGAACTATCCAATCGTTAAGCAGTCTAATAACAGTGATTAAACAGGAAAAATAACGTATTGTCTACGACATAATAGCCTATAAACAATGGTATTTATGATTTCCATTAGTGTCCTCATTGTTTACAAAAACTCATTATGGAGCATAAATATCATGGGAAAAATTGAGAGTAAAAAAACGTCCTTGGTTTTCTTAGATAAATGAAATGCATACAGTCTAAATAAGGAAAAGAAAAGAGTTCATAGGCTTAATAACGTGATAATATTAGCGATAGAACAGGTGTTTATATGAATGGAACAAAAACAGTGATTACACGGATAACAAACCTCAGGTAATTAATGTAACTGTGACCAAATCTCAGGTGAACAAAGCGAAGGATATTGTTTTATTAAAAGAAGGATTATTTTCCCTCGGAATATTGTGAGTTGCCAAGCAACCGACTCATCTAAAATTAAATGCAAGTAGAGATAGAAAAGAACGTGTAGACGTATTCAATCATAAACGTGCTGAGAGGAATTCACGAAAAATACATGTTTCCTTTACTTTAGCAGAGGAAGGGTTAGAAAAAGAAAAAAAAAAACGCGGCGTTTTGTGTTATTTATGTTTTGATGGAATAATACAAAGCACTACATTTTTACGGTGAAGTTCTTCCCCCCCCCTTATCATTTAGGAATATTTTTATCATAACACAATGCATTCTGGTAGTAAATTTTTCGTTTTCGTGCATTTAAAAAAAATTGTTATTGATCGAATACAGCTAATGTTTTCTTCATAGGAGCAAAACATTATAATATTGCTTCAGGTAAACCAGTAGCTTCCGAAAAAAGCAGCGGTCATTTCAAAAATTAAGTATTTCGTCCAGTATTTAAAGAAAATTAACGAACAATAATAACAATAACTAAAATGCTCTAAAATTACATTACAATAAAAAAAAATGTTGAATACAAGCACAATACGAGTAGTCATAAAAATTTAAATGATTCATATTGCATGCTAAGACGAAAAATTTAATAAAAGTTCGAAATAATTCATAGAACGCATATCATTTTTACTTTAATTCATGTTCAAAATTCATACGATTCCGTTCCGACACAATCACGACCCCACAAACGTAAAAACAAATATGCAGAAAATTAGAAATGTGGATTTATAAATACAAAATGAATTCTGCAGATAAATCTGTGAATATTTTGAAATCTCTCTTTGGAAATTTCTTTATCAAATTAATTATTTAAATTAGGATTGTCGCTCAATTATCTACTTTTTAAATAAAATAATTTCTTCTCTTTTTGTTATTAAATTAAAATTGCAATTTTTTTTATTAAATTAAAACAACTATTTATTTGTTAACTGCATTCATCTGGCAAGATATTATTAAAATATTTTCCTTTTCTTCCCGAATGAATAGTTACAAAATCGTTTGATGGAAATTAAATTGGAATAAAACTTTTTCACTGTTCTTATGAGTGTTTAATACGCTATTGGAAAAAAATTTCTTCACATCATAGAAATAAAAAAAATAGAATAGAATCTGGCGTTTCATATTATATATTTTAATATTGTTCATATTGCAGTATGAATGTAGAATTTTAATAATAATATAATAAACAAACGATAATTACTTTCCATAAGCAGAATTTTATTTCTGATGAATTTCAAAAATTGTATTACTCACTCGTAGCAAAATTTATTCGCAAAATGTGACAAATTAAATCAAAAAAATTGAAAACAAACGTAGTAAACTTTTCAATTCCCCCTCCCCCCATTTCTTATTAATTTTAGTAATGTTTTTCCAACATATTTTTAAAATTTTGGAATAAAACGCTAAAATATCCTTAAGGTTCAAAAATAAGAAAAATTTAAATCAAAAATTGCAATCAATAATAAATCCTTCAGTAATTATTTTAATACCTTAAAACATTATAGTTTGACAAGTTTTTATTACTAAGCATTACTCATATTATTTTTTTCTTTTTCGAAAGAACATCTTTTAATTTATTTCGTTCTTTATAAGAAAATTATATAAGTAATTAAAGTCATTAGATTATTCCAGTCAAAGTTTCCAGAAATGTATCCCCAATAACATATAGTGGCTCCCAAAATTGAATATACACCTCTCTCTCTCTAACTCCCTTTTTGAAAATCCTGTAAAACAATATTATTAAGTACTCATTTAAGTTTAATATTTAAAGAGAAACGGTAAATACATAACACAAAATATATTAGGCTAAAAAACAAAAATGAAAATTCGATAATATTTTTCAAAGCTCAAATTTTAGTCATAACATCGAGTATACACTCTGTAAAAATTGCAAATTTTGCTACGTCTATTTTTCAATGAATCAGTAAGATAGTTTTGCTTCCGAAAGATACCGATATTTGATTTCTGGAGAAAATATTTCAGCTGTGAAAATGAACTTGAGAACTGAAGTGAATATAGGAATTCGGAAAATTGTCATTCTTAAATCCGAAGACAATATGCTTCTACACGATATGGCTAAGGAAATTCGCACAAAGAAATTACAGATGCATGCAAAAAAATTATCCAAAACAATAAAAATTTGGGGCAATTGCAAATAAATTGGTAGAGGGAGAAACGGAATACTCAGTTCGACGACCAAAAGAAACATTATTTGATATTTAAGAGAAAATCCCAAAGAAAGAGCGCTGTAAAAATTTCTTCATCTACTTCAACAGCAAAATGAAGATGAGTTTCTGCAGAAACATTTCCAAGAGCACACTAAGAAGCAAAGTATAATGGTCGTGTAGCCAGAAGAAAACCCCTCGTTTCCGAATCAATAACAGAAAAAAAAAATGATTATATTTGCTTAAAACTCATATTTCAAATTCGCATAATTTCTAAACTAACGCAATAATATTCAGTGATGAAAGTAAATTTAAAGTTTTTGAAAACAAAGGTAGATATCATGTTTGGTGGAAGTTAAACTCCCTCAATTACTTCTCCTAAACCCCATCCCCACTGTCAAGCAGAGTGATTTCTTGTATGAGGTCGTCTTGTGACGTCCTTCCTTCATTATTTCATTCTACCGCTATCTTTCACTGTAATTGAATAGTCGACAATTATTTTAATACTCACTGAGTAATAGATAAGGTCACTCTCTCTCGAATCCCTTTTAACTCAACAATACTAGGTTATGTCTTAATAATAAAATCTTAGCTTACCAAATCACTCGTTCTGATTCAAACGCTTCTCGATAAAAGTTGGCTCTATTTTGTGCTTTATCAAGAATTCACTTCAATCCAAAATGTTAATTACGATGCATCAATCTAAATTACAAATATCTACCAACATGTCGTTATCATCTATCTTCTTTCTTTCAATTCTATGTCACTTATATATCATTATCTCCAATTCAATTCATTGCATTTCTTATCTTCATCTAATTTTCCTAATCATTTTTCATTTCGTTTGGGAAAAAATAGTAATTTTATGAAATTCAAATTACCAAAATGTCCCTGAGGTTAGTGAAAAGTAAAACGCGGATAGCCCAGCGTCCCAGAATATCTGTCAAAGGAATGGTAAAATTAGTTTTTATTGAAGGAATCATGGATAAAATGAAATACTTTAATAAACTGATGAATAGTTGGATAACAAAGCGCCAAGAAATTTGGTTTAGGGTCCCATTTTATGATTCAAAAAGACATACAATTAAAATTCTGATTATTGAACAATTATAAAGTGCAACAGCATATTACAATTAAATCTCTAAATCTCAAAAATGATTTGAAACTATTAATAATAAAAATCTCTGCAAAAACATAATATTAGAATCAAGCCACGCTTAAAAACAGTATAACAAGAAGAATTGACAAAAACATCCAGCGAAACAACATAAATCCTCGTAAATTTAACACAACATCGTTTGGAAGCTATTCTAAATGAAAAATAACATGCTAAAAAGTAATTTTTTTCCATAATGTTTATAATTATACTAGACGTATACTTAATTTTGTAATTTAAAAATTATTAACTTCAAGAAAAATTATGGTAGTAAAAACGATATCGATACCTATCATATATGTATTTTATCGATTATATAAATGCTACACTTTTTGGGTATTTTAAGAATATTGTTCTACGCTTTTAAGAATCAGGTTGAGAGTGACGTACACTCCATCCTTACAGCCACTGTATTTAAATATCAATTTTACATGTACATCTTATCGTTATTTCAATAAAAAGCCTAAAATCCAATTTTCGAAGCTTCAAATTTTATCCAAATATCCCATATCTACGCAAAAAGGGGAACTTCAGATACGCGCTAGTAAAAATGGCGCCAAAACCTCGAGAAATCTCCAAAATCGTAGTTGAGATGGTAACAGCCTCTTCCTGATACACAACACTTCAAGAACTTGACGTAAGGGTTGAGTACTTGAGATGCCAGATTTCCTCTCGATTTACAAACGCATTAGCGATTACCTCGCGAAGAAAAAATGTAAATAATGTTTGCTATGCGAAGTAGCGATATAACCTTTGATGGATCGATATTCTTTTCATCAATTCACAAATTTGACGTCACGATGAATTTGGATGCTCAGAGGATTAAAAAAAAATTTGAGTAAATTATTGGTAATGGAAAAGAAATTAAAATATCGAGAAAAGAGTAAATATATTTAATTACTAGAATTTTATTTTTTATTTTAAGAATTTTATTGCACTAGTTTTTCAGTCGTTTAAATAAATTTTTATTTGTTATGCAGATATTATATTCTGGCTCTAAGATTATAAAAAAAAATGTATTCTAGTAATAAATATGATCGAGGTCGGTCACTAAGCATCTCTTAAAAAATAATATCGAAGGCATAAAAATACCAGATTTTTTTAAATATATATATTTGATAAAACCGAAAAGAATTTACCTCTGTTTAGTCAAGTATGGGTTTCGATAGCAAACCTGCTTGAAATTTTTAGGATTTCGGATTAATAAGTCTACAATAGTGATTAGTGGAGAATGTTAGTAAGAATAATTCTAATAATATCTTTCCCTTAAATTTTATAAAATAGTATAAAAAATACAAACACTCAAGCAGATTTTCGCTGAAATTGTTTTTTTTTTTCAACGAACAGTCACGATAAACTGAAATTTAATACTGAGAATGTATTTTTTAATTACTTTTATTAACCCCCGATTCAGAAAATAACAAACGAGGCAATGAGAAAATAATCTTAAGAGGAATTTTATCTGAAAAAAAGGAGAATATAATTTGCAAAAACTGAATTCAGTTTGGAATATGTTTTTGAAAAGGCTGTATTCGAAGTGCAAAAGATGTATAATAAAATGAAGTAAAAATGCATATATAGCTCGGATATCTCATAAAACAAGTAATTTATTTGAACACACATTTGTAATTTTTTCCCCCTAAAAATATCGTTTGCTATAATGCTCGACGAAAAAAAAAAGCTGCTTTTAAGCTTTATTTTCAATGTCAGAATATAGTTTAAATGGGTCACAAATTAATTGATTGTATCCTTGATATATTTAGAATTTTTAAACGAAATACTATATGAAAATTGTAGGAGAATTTAGAAGTATATTTCCGCAGATAAATAAATCCTGTAGACGAGGAAAATATTTTCATTAAAGTTTTAGCATATAGTATCTGTCCAAAGACGATCCCCAAGCTGTCAACGGTCTATGAATTTAGATTAGATATCACTGAACATCATATGGAGCAAATTTAATTTTCTTGCATCTGGCAGCACTGTGTTTGCCAGTAGAAGCAAGTACCGAGTCACGAAATCGAATGTACCACTAACAAATTTACAAGTAGCCTAGCAATCATGGTCAGGAACTCGCGACTGGTGTTATTTCGAAGAGTCATGGGCTCGTGTCCTGATGTTTCTATGGGCCCGCCGTTTAGAGAGGCTAATGCATCTTAAATCTGTCGTAGCTCCACTGGCGTGGTGAGGAAGTTTGGAGAGGAAGATGCCAGATTGGCGTCGTACTCGTCACTTGACAGAGGTTCATAATTACGAAGCCCGTCGAAAATAGTCTTCCCGCTGCTTCTAAATGCGACGTTAATAAACAATCAATCTTAATAAGTTAATTTTCTTGCATCTGGCAACACGGCCTGGAGAAGCACATGCCAAATCACGAACTCACACATGTACCTAATTCCGATTACCTCTCACAAATCCTTCAAATAATTCGAAATAAAAACCAACGTTTTTATATGGCGGCAAAGTTTATTAGAGAAAATTATTGATATATTAGTTAAAACTGTTAGTTATTTTTAATTTTAAAATTCACTTAAAAAGAGACATTTGTGAGAGTATTAAAAAATTCATAATACTCATAAAATCAAAACATGTATTTGAAAGTTTGTAAGTCATTCTATTAAAAAAGAATGGGAACCAGAATTCAGAAAAAATTATTGTGATAAGACATGGCGCCAAATATTGGAAACTTTCTTTCTTGCGAATGATTGCTGACTAAAAGTCAGCAACCCTTACTATCTCGGAGATAGTAAAGGGGAGATAGTATCTCCCCTTTGTGAGTACAAAAGGTTTACGATACCGCATGCTGCGTGGGGAGTGCCCGGTGCTCCCAGAGGGGGAAAGAAATTTTTTCCTCAATTCTAAAAGCGCCGAGGGGAAAGAATATTTTGACATTAAAATTATTGAAATATTAGTTAAAACTTGTCGCAAACGTCTAAATATTGCATTGTTAGGCGAGTACGAACGATTCCCAAAATTTCAAAGCTCTAGCTTGATGAGAAGTTGGTTAAATTAACGATCGAAAATTTGATGACACACACACACACACTCACACACACACACACTCACACACACACACACACACACACACCAAGTGAAATTCAGAAAAACGTTGTAAAAACGTGGGATTTATAATGCTATGAAAGGCACCGAGAATGATCGGTCATGGGATATTGAAGATGGAAGTTAGGTACAGAGTGGGACTCGTATGACAAGCTTTTCTGCAACGAAAGCGTATTTAAGAAGCTATTTAGAAGAAGAAAGTGAAAAATTTGAAGCATTCTACTTAAATTGAAGAGTAGTTTAATTTATACTGGTTTTAATTTATGTAAATTTCAATCTAATTTGTTTGTATCTGTCCGATAAAATGCACTCGGATTTTGGGGGTGGTTTTTTTTTTTTTTTTATGATTCAATTCTCGTCTTATCTGCAGAAAAACACTTATCGTTTCTACAAATTTTAATATTTTTAAGCAATTATTTTTCTCAATTTATTCGAATTGCTGCTCACAATTCTGAGCATATCCGTCCTATAAGTCGACCCCGGACTTTGGGAGCCTTTTTTTAAGATACTACTCTTGTCTTATCTGCGAATATATATAAATAAATTTCTTCCTTACAAATTTTGTACAATCATTCTAAAATTCCAATATTTTAGTAAGAGATAAAAGATTTTTTGTACTGTATATGCAAATAGTTAGAAGAGAACATACGATAACAAAACTTAATAAAAGTTACAATGGACATTAATTTTGCATTCCACTTTTATCAAATATTGCTGCAAAGAAGTTCAGGATTTTGGTCCCAAAAACATTTAACTTTTCAAACAGTAATGTATCTTCTCTTTATAAAACCCGACTCACAATCGGACAAGGATACTTCATAAAATAAAGTTTTTTCATTAAAAAATATTATAGCTTTGAAATTTTATTTTAATTAATTTTTTGCTAATCGCTTAACATACAGACAATACGTTTAAACAACTTGTAAATTTAACGTTATTATTTTAAAGCTCACATGGAATGTTTACAGAGATTTTTATTCCGAGAAATAATTTATTTGACAGACGGACTTTTATTTCGTTGAATACAATCGTTTTCGTGAATCATTTAATTAATTAATGTTTGCCAGAAATAGAATACTGTCTTTGTCATCTGTGTAATAAAGTAAAGAAAATTATTTTAATTGACCATTAATATCCCATAATATCTTCTATGCATATTCCATTGCATATTTTATCTTGCTCTTAGATGAACACTTTTTATCAATATAAATCTCAACATAAATTAATATTCCATTTGCTTGAAAGAATTATTACTTTTAGAGTGCACTTTTTTAAAAAATAATTTTCTTTTCAGTTTTTTTTTTTTAAACATAGAATTTCGATCGCATTTTTTGCACATCTTTTCTTCGTCTATCCCGAACAGAAGTTAAAATGATCCATTAAGAAAGTTGAACGATCTGTCTCTATCCGGACTTCTCTCATAACCCGGGCCGTCTGGGAAATCTGCCGACATTCCTTCAATCGATTCCCTGACCTACTTTTTTGTATCTTTATGCAATATACATTGTTGTCACCTCTCACTTGCTACATTCCCTGCAATAAAAAGAGGAATCACGCTGAGTTTTTATTTCTTTATGGCGCGAAAGAAAATGTTATTTATTACTGATTACTGTTTGAAAAGGAGAAAGGAAATCTTTTTTTTTTCCTTCTTTATTTCATTACTCGCTTCGGGCGTTGTGATAAATCTTAGTCGAAGATAAAATATAAGAAAAGATAATCGAAAATAAAATAGATACATTTAACAACAACCACACAAACACCAAACAAACACCAAACAAACTACGATCAATTATCAGACCCCAGAAATAACGGACGAAAAAAAAAAAATTCAAGCAATACTGTTTAATATCTTAATGTTGAAAATTAAATAACGTTGAATATATATATGAACAAAACATTAAAATAGTGCCTGTCTACAAAATATCACAACACATAACGCGATTTAAGAAAATAAACACAAAATACATACATAACGATTTCAAAAATTAAAATTAAATCTTAATATTGAAGGAAATTATAAGAAATCCGAAATAATATTTATATGAACCAGAAATTTGTTTAATAATTAAACAATCCAAAATTTAAAACCTAAAAACCCAAAATCAACAAAGAATCTGATAAAGAAACAGAAAATTTATAAGAGAAAGCCAAGTGAAAGAAAAGAAAAAAAAATTAGAATAATGGAAATGTAGTTTGGTTGGTTTGGTTTTATTATCGCACTAGAAGCAACACGAGGGATATTGGCAACAGAATTCGTAATTTTGAACCACGGTCAAGTGACGAGGACGACACCTGAACTGGCACCCCCTCTCCTGTCTTCCACACCACGCCAAATGGAGGACTGTGAACCTCGACATATTTAACGTGCATCAGCCCCGGCTACACGGGGGATCTTTTGTGGCATCAAAGCTCGAATCAACGACTCGACGAAAACTGCCGGCCGCGAATCCACGACCATGACTACTACAAGGCTACCGAAGCCGGAAATAATGTAATTAATACTGTTCCATACCTTGGAATGTAATAATCTGAGATATGAAATGGAATAATTTTTTTCTGAACACACACACACACACACACACACATATATATATATATATGCATGCTAATAAACTGGGTTTATTAAACTAATAATTCACAAAATGATAATAAAATTATATAAACACAATTATTTTCAAAGATAATTTGAAAAGTTCACTATACTGTTGAATATTTTGTAACTAGAAATTTAGATTCTCTTCCGGCAGAAAACATCATTCTTCAAATGTTCATAAAACGATGACATTTTTTTTTTTTTTTTTATCTAATACCGTTTTTAATTACCTCATGTATCTACGGGCATTTTTTCTTATTTTCTGCGCTAATTTCTTTTTTTTTTAGCACGGAATATTCTTTTACCTTCAAAGAGATAAAACTTAAGAAAACTAAAGTAACATTTCAAATATGCTGCTAAATATAATTTATTTATAGACTGATGAAAACTGCTGACTCATCAATAATATCCTGATAACTTACGCCTAGATTTTAATCTTTTGACTGATGTATTCCATATATTGATAACTTGTACGTCAATTCCAATGACAGTCGTTAGATTACAGTTGCTCATTTGTCAGGACGTCTCTTTCTGATGTCGTTCCGCTTTTCACTTCTGAACCATTGTTTCATTGTTAGGGTATTTTTTAAACATTTTTAAAATCTTTATCTCAATTTTTAGAGTTTTCGAAATATTATTGCGTGGATAGAACAGAGTTTAACCAAACTAGAACTGCTGTCTCCTGATTGAACGAACGCATTTCACCCTGTACTCCCCTACCACTTTCATATAACTTCTAAAATTTTTGCTCTTTAAGATTTCAACTTCATCTTAATTTTATTCATTTAATTTTATAATTTAATAATTCATTTTCTTAAAGTTATCATTAAAAACTTTTAGTCATTAATTATAAAGTAAATTCATTACAACTTAATTGCACTGGACACTTTAAATAATCAAGCTAAAATATATTCAACTGAAGATTAAAACCCAACAGGACTAGGGACTTCGCAAAACAGCCACTACGAACAGAGTTTAATTTTTTCCTGTCGATTACCCCTCTTCAACAATTTTTGTAATTAAATTATAATCTATT
The DNA here is from genome assembly GCA_019974015.1 of Nephila pilipes. NCBI lineage: Eukaryota > Metazoa > Arthropoda > Arachnida > Araneae > Nephilidae > Nephila > Nephila pilipes. The sequence continues at coordinate 589,024 of BMAW01098118.1, read as the reverse complement.
ACAAAGATTAGAAGAATCGACAATTTAATGCCGAACTGTTCTAATAAAATTTATAAATTCCTTCCATATAGAAAAAAAAGAATATTTTATTTCTTCTATCGCGACGTTAATAAAAACAATCAATCAATATCCTTTGAAATAAATATTCAGAAAACTGATTTTGAATTGATTAAAACGCATCGATACACGTGCCTTCCTAATGACCCAAACCTGGCATGTTTAATCGCGACATTCTATACAGACTTGACTTTGTTTCTAAAACAGATCTCTGTAATACCTGTCCAAAACTGCTGAGAATGGATATGACCTTATCAAACTCATAAGTATATAGGAATACGTCTTGAACAAATGACAGATTCCATACGGCGGAAGACATGTGGCATGATTCGAAATCAGCAAACGCCAGACTTTCTAAAACTGCAAGAATAAAGCTGTGCACGAATACCTGGAAAGCGGCCATTTCCAACATCCGTTTTATGCTACACTTATTCGGCAAGATTCAGATATAAAGATAGGACGATGTATATATAACTGTTTTACAATGCTAGTTCAGTTTTTCTAAGGATTGCATCAGGAATGTTTAGAAATGTTCAGAAAGTTAAAATGGATTTTTACAGGACATGAATTAACGCGTGACTCAAAACTACTTTGATAAAGAACAGAAAATTTTTGTCGATTAATGATTCACGCTCTATATCCGTTTTGGTTTACAACTCTTAAATTTATATTCCCAAAATTGTAACTTCTGAAATATAAAGGAATAATACCATCATATGCATTATGAGTAAACATATTTTTTTAAACTAGCTATTTTCCATGTATATATACTTAAATTGAAGATTTAATTATTGGAACTGAGTTTAAACATAATTAAACTTAGCTTTTTTTTCCAAAAACTTTCAATAATTAAAAATAGATGAGACGTCAACTCTTTAATGTTTCATTGAAACTGCGCTAATACTAACTTAATATTTTTCATTTACAAGATTTGTCCCAAAAGTAATGAATATAAAACTTCATTGTGCAATTCTAGCACATTATCAAAGATAACAGCTGATGGTGGAGGGTAATTGTATTCCAAAAGTCAGCAGGTTGTCTGAGCATCCGCAGAGGTCTTATAGAGAGCCATTGCGAAAGCGCATCGTCACTCTCATGTTGAACATATCCCGTGAAAACATTCCTGGCTTCCCATCCACCAAACAGTCCAGACCTTTACAGTCCTTGTTCCCTAAACTAAAGATCTAAAGATAGTGTTAAAATGACATTTTAGTACCGTCGAAAATGCTCAAAAAATTGTGACCACAAATCTTGAAAGCATCTCGTAAAATGAGTTTGCACAGTGTTAACGATGGCAGTATCGCTGGACTAGTAGTTTTAAAGCTTCCGTCTACCCGCCATTTTGATTTCGTGGACGTAATATTAATCCTACGGAATTTCGACTCTCGTTCTCACATTTTTCTATTTGGTCTATTTGAATGCAATAAAGTGCATATGAAAGAGCAAAAAAATAATTAATGCTTCTGTGGAATTACATTTTTCCTCCGATTGTTAAAAATATTTTTACCCCTATTTTAATGATGCGTTTGCAAATTTTTCCGGTCCTTAAAAATAATTTTAAAAATTTTTAAAAATCGGAGGGAAAAAGTAATTCTACAGAAGCTTTCGTTACGTTTTGCTCTTTTAGATGCACTTTACTGCATTCAAATAGTTGAAATAGTAAAGATGTGGGAAGTCGAAATTCCATTACATTAACAATACGTCCACGAAATCAAAATGGCGGATAGACGGGAGCCTTAATGCTCAAGGTTCATACTTCGAACAATATAAGAATATTTTATTGCCTGTCCAATTATATAATTTTTAAAAATATTGTTCTCGTTACAGGGCATACCTTGTTATTTCCAATCATTACTGTTCATTCAGAGAATCCTCACAATTTAGCTATCTACGCTGTGTATTTAAAGTTATTGTACTTAAGTTATTGTGAATATATTCTGCTTATTTTAATTGGTAGGATAATTTTTGTCCAAAGAGAAAAAGAGAGATTAAACTTAAAATAAAAAAACAATGAAAACGCATACTTTGCTTATTATCATACAACATTTAAACGTTTTTATTTTTAATATTAAAAAGAATTATCAAGACAATACAACATATTAGTAAGTAACTATGTCATAAGAAACATTTTTTATTAAATGCAATACATAGAGAACAAACATATACCCTCACAGATGGAAAAAAAAATGACACGTGACCTGAAAAAAAATGACCATTTGTACAATCTATTGAAGCAAGAAACTTGTGTTCATTTACAAAAATGAAAAAGTGAGTTTTGAGCAGTGATTTGACTAAACACTTATATTTAAAAGCCTTAATACCAAAACAGATCAAAGCTGAGTTGGATGAAATTCATGACACATCTGCTCCCGCGTTTGCAACTGTTTATAGTTGAGCAAACGAATTTAAACGCAGCCGTACATCCACAAAAGATGATCGTCGTTCGGGACGTCTAGTATAAGTGACTACTCCCGAAAAGATTGACAAAATCCAAGATATGGTTTCGAGTAATTGACGAATCAAAGTGACCGATGGAGTTGAGGTCACTGACCTATCGCAAGGTACAGTTTATTCAATTTTGCACGAAAAATCAGATGAGGAAAAAAGTCTCGGCAAGATGGGTGTCGCGTTTGTTCTCAATGGAAAATAAACACAATTGTGAGATGAACTCTGCGATTATTTTGGCGCTTTTTTGTTGCAATTCTGACGCCATTTTGCATCGACACATAACTATGAACAAAACGTGGATACACTACTAAACTCCACAAACAAAGGTACAGTCGAAACAGTGGTTTTTAAAGGCAAACGGGCTCAGCAGAAAGATTAGACGGTGAAATCGGCCGACAAGTTGATGGCCATGGTTTTTCGGGATGCACCGATATCTTGTAAAACGGAAATCTACATCGATTACTTGTAAAATGGAAAAACAATAACCGGAAAATATTATAAGTCATTATTGCACCGGTTGAGCGAAGAAATAACGAAAAAACGTCCTCAATTGAAAAAGAAAATATTCTCTTCTATCAAGATAATGCAAGGTTACACACATGTGCAGTTTCGATGGCCGAAATGATAGAATTAAAGTTCAAATTATTACAACATCCACTGTACTTGCCTCCCTCCCCAATGATTTTTTTTTATTTCCAAATTTAAAAAAAAATGGCTCCACGGACAATGATTCACGTCGAACGAAGAGGTAATTAATTCAATTTAAGGATTTTCCGAAATCTTACTTTTTAAATGGCTTTAAAAAGTTGGAGAAAACTTGGGAAAGTGAATAGAGCTAAAAGGAGTTTATGTTGAAAAATTAAATAAATAAAATACTTAAAATAATTTGTTTTTCTATATTTTTCTAAGAACTTATTGAACGGCCTACTAACTGTCTTTGATATAAAATTGAACTACAAATTATAGAGTTACAAATTATAGATTTTTTGATGAAGCGAGCAAAATTTCATAAATTCGTTTAAAAATTTTATTCTTAAAACATTTAAAAATTGATGTTATATATATATATATATATATATATATATATATATATATATATATAAAACCTTTCATACATATTCACATATAAACCTTTATTCCCCCTCTCTCTTGTGTAATTTAAATAAAAGATAAATTTAAGAAGTAAAATCTTTTTTCCAAATCCCTACCGATTCTTAAATAGTAAATACACAAATAAATAAAAATAAACGAAATTTTTATGACAACATTACACAAAAGAATTAGTACAATTTTTTTCTTTACCAATTCATTACTTAATTGTACAATGAAATACGCCTAGCTCTTCAGTCAATTTAATACTGTGAAAAGATTTTGTATGGAATAGAAAGAACGGTTTAATTTATGTAAGAAATTCAAAATAAACGCACTTCACTGCAATATTGGAATCATTTACCCTAAAATAGTCCAAGAAAGAAATCAGATTAAGAAGAAATAGTTCGAATGTCTCGAGACAACATGGTATTAAAATTTCGTAAGATTTGATGCTGTTTTCAGTCTGATTCCTGATTTAATATAGATTAAGGCAATATATCAATCGAACAGTACAAAACAATTTTTTTATGTTAATTTTATTTTAATCTAATAACACTGTAAGATAAATTTTTCAATGTCAAAGTATACCTTTTAAAATTGATATTATTCCTCTAAAAAGCAGACACACTTAACTGTAAAGCATTTTACCTAATAAAGAAACCATAATACCAATAAGTAAATAAGAACATGCTTTATATCCGTAAATTAATGTTTACATTTCAGTTCAATCAAATTTAGATTTAAAGAATACTTTTATAATAGTATATTACTTGTCCCAAAAAAATAATAGTCAGTTCAACATCAATACGTTCCGCTCCTACGACGAAGAAACTTGTCATCAAGGATTATTTAATGACTCAAATTAACACAGCTGTTTCTGGGTAACCGGTGACATCAAAAGCAGCAGCGGGGGACAAAGCAGCAATGAAACCTTCGCTTTGTTTTAATTTCGCACATGGAAACGTGCTTTCTTTTCCCAGATAAGCATCGTAATTACTCAATTTACGAAACAGAACTACCAATCATGAAAATCCAAAATTCGTTTAGCTTTTCCAGTAAAAAAAAAATGACGGAAAGTTCGGAATAAAGAAATGGCGGAAAGTTCTAAGTTCAGTCTTACGTAACCTTCGAACTTCATGATTCGTGTTATGAGTCACTCGCAATATCCCGCGTCTATAATAATTATTAACTCGAAACGTGACGAAATGGCGGAAGTATTTGTAGAGGGTAATAGCGTTAATCTAATGGCAAATCCAAACAGGAATTTAAACCCGATTCGAAATATACGAATTGTTCTGTTTTCTCCCGATACAAAGAATTTTAATTGTATTATATATATGTTTTTTTTTTTTTCAATTTCTAAAAAATAAAAACAATTACTAAACACAAGGTACACTTTATCAATCTAAATGTTCATAGCGAAATTAAAAGAATTTTAAAGGTATAAAAAAGGGGTATTTTTTAAATATAAAATTAGAAATTAATAGAGAGAGAGAACATCAGCAGTCAATTACATATTTTTGTTTAATTTCAAGAAAAAGGAAAGAAAGAAAAGGTTATTTAAAACAAAAGCATCTGTATGTCATGTGACTCAATGATATTTGAAACCAAATATATTCATTAGACAACGAACGATATATATATAAATTTAATAAAATTTATTTCGATTTTATAAAATTTCTTCCACCAAAATACAATAGAATTCCCTGTTAAAAATTATCCGTAATTCACTTTTTTTTTTTTGCTTCCTTATGACATGATAAAAGTTTCTTTAAGCAGTTTCACGAAACGTTAATGCAATTCCGAGCCCATGTAAAAGAACGATTTCGAAAACATTGAATCTTCATATTTTAAAAAAGGATATATGTTAATTGCTCTATTACAATTACTTTGTTTATCACAGTCAAACGAAAAATTCAATTTTGATAGGAGTAAATGAGATATTCCAATAATATTAAGTCAAATTTAAAAAAAAACTTAATGAAAATTTTAACTAGTTAAGTAAAATAGTTACATAACATCAATATTTATTAGGAAAAAAACCTTAATCAATCTCTATTCCAAAAATTTACAATTCAATGTGGTATAGTTTAAATAACTTTTAAGTATATGCTTAAAACTGTTCTTGTATTATAATTAAGATAGAACAAACATGCAGTTTTTTAAAATAATTATTCGTATTTACAGTAATTTCTCGGTAACCAGTCAGATATCGGGCAAGAGCACGTGTTAAACACACAAAAAGTGTTAAAAACACGAAATAGCTAAAACTACAAAAAATATACTGTTTTATTCTGATAGTCTACATTATTCTATTGAATTAAAAGGTATAAAATAACTTTCTAATTTCCACTTTCATTTTAAACGACACTTTCTACGCTAGTTTTTGAAGTATCTTCAATACAAAAGTGTCACTCGAGGAAACACCATTTTCTTCGACCCAGGTTATGATGCAGCAAAGTAATCAATGGCTGCATTGTGATGTATTACTTGAACAGCTATCGTCAATGCTCCCTCGACCTCTTCTTCTATTGTGATCCCATCTTCTGTAATACTATCCTCTCTCAGAAACTGATTGTTTTCCTCTTCGTCGCCAGTTAACCATTCGCTTACATCGTCTGTTGTCAGAAATGTGTCCCCTAATTAGCTCGACTAACTACAACATATTCTTCAGAGAAATTAACTAACGTATTACCTTTTTCATATCGTTCAAAATAGCGTTTTTATCCACAAGAGATTTTTTTTTTCCCATTACGTTTACACTACACAGACAATTTTTAAACACAACCAGGAATTCTTACAAACTTACACCGATGAAATACTGCACATCTAACAGCGAAATAGATAAACTCTGTTCTGACAAGGAACAAACTGTTTGAGGGAGACCAATGCATTTTCACTTCCACACAATTGTCATTGGCCGTGATAAGCAGTGACTTGCGTAAAAATGCCAGATTGTTGGCAGGACCGGAAAGGTGAAGTGCCGGATTAATTAGGGAATACTGTACTTACATTCATGATATTAGTATGATAGGATTATATTTATACGAAGCATATAACATTGTCAGTATAATAATAATATGCTTTCATGTCATTATTTTTAATTATTAAGCAATGTAACCAGCATATTGTGGAAAATCTATCATAACAATTAAATCAAACTTTATAAAATTAAAATTTGCACAATGGCAAGCGATTTCGAAAATTTGACATTGAAAATCCTTCAATATTTTAGTAAATCCAATCAACAAATTCTATGTTTAAATAAGAATATTAGCGAGTAGGTATATTTTACTACATCGACAAAATATGTCCCTCACAGAAAGGTTAAAAATGAAGCCTCTTAATCCATTTTCATTTTCAATATGTAAAAAAAAAGAAAAAAAAAATGGCTTTGCTAATTTCAACATGTACTGGAGTTTTTTTTTTATATATATATATCCTTCCTGTTCAGTTCTCGAAAAAGTAGAATTATTCAAAAAGAATATTAATTAGCGAAAAGCAAGCAAGCGTACTTCTGATCCCCAAGCTCCACAGAAGCAGTCGCTAATAAGAAAAGAAAATATCCTCTTCAAATTCCTAATATATTTTTATTTTCTTAAGAAAAAACAATCTACAGTACAAACACGTTGCCAAAGTTAACAACAAAATGAATAAAAACGAACGATTATGCCGTAAAAATCAATTGTTAAATTAAATATTAAAATTAGCAAACGAAAAATTATTAATGCAGACAATAAAATTCTGTAGGGATTTCAAAATAAGAGCAGACGATAAAATATTAAATTAAATATATCTTAGCAACGTAAATATACCTTGAGTAAACAAAATGTAGGAGTAATTGTTATAATCATAATGCATGATCACGTCAATTTCTTGAACCAACACCATGATGCTTTATTTTACGCCCACATATTTTTTGTTAATGTCATTTTCTCAAAACAACAACATTGTTAACGCATGTTAATAATTACCCTAATTAATATTCATTTTATTGATATCGAAAGTACATGCATATATAGTGCTAAATAGGTAATAATCGAATCATGTATCACAAAATCATTTGAAAAGCAATCATGTGATAAACTCGTAAATATTTCTAAAAACAAAATTGTTGTTGAATATTGAAATAATTTAATATATCCACGATATTTACAATTGAATAATTTAAGGAAACAGCGGGAGGTTCGCTTGTATTTTTATCGGTCCATTCAAAATATGTTTTATTTACTTCAAAAAAATCCGATTATATTTCCTCCCAATACTACAAACTCACGTTCATTTCCCGAAATTGGTTTATGTAAATAGAATAAAAAAATAAAGTGAAGTGCATCTTCTAGTTTAATAAGCAATACTTTTTCTCACTCTCAATGGGGAAACTAGAGATTTAAAGAAAAGCAGAAAGAGAAATAGTTGATAGAAGCGCAGATATCAAATTTGCGTAGTAACGTTTCATATATCTTTGAAGATGTTTCATAGAGTTAGATTTTCGCATCTCTAACATTTTTACTTAAGTCCAGAAGCAACCGAACTCTTAAACAATATATAACAATGTTATCATTTTTTTGTTTTTTTTTTTTTTTTTTTTTTTAAATTGCCCTTTTCATGAAGTACTTGAAATTATTTATTTATCAACGTTCATAAAAAAAAATATTTATATTAGTGTGAAAGTATTTATATTCGAGAGAGGGGGAGAAACAACATAATTAGATACATGATACAGCAGTTCAAAGAAAAGTATATAACTGAGCAAAATTTCATCATAAGTTTAATAAGTGTACCAAAAAAAGTAATATTAAGCAAAATTATATAAAAACGAAAAACAAGATTATGCAAAAGATAATTCTATTTGTTTTCTTTGTTACTTGAAAATTTTTTAAAAAAACTGAAGCTGCATTAAAATACATTTTTTATAATTCATACATCGAAATTAAGCTTTCTTATGCTATTTATGCTAAGATAAAAGTTTGCATTTAATAGTTTCGGATGAAAAATTACCAAACCTAATAAGAAAAAGAACAAAAAAGAACCAAATACTAGAAACATTTTAATAAATATTTAAATATATTTTATAATGAAATGAAAAAATCATATCTCTCAAGAAAATTGTGGAAAAAATTAACTCTTGAACACAAACTCTGCTAACCTTTCAGACGATTATCTAAAACATAGTTTTCACGAAAACGTTTAAAAATAAAAATAAAAAATGTATACATAATTTTAAAAAAGCAATCAAAACGCAATTCGACGTTTTTCCAAGTAAAAATAAATCATTTTTAATTTTTTCATTAAGAAAAAAAAATTAATAAAAAAAAAAAACTAAAAATGTTTGATTAATTTTGACAGATATAATTTTGACAACTGGAGGAAATATTTTCATTCGGACTATATTTTATTTCACTAAGAAACCTTTTCATTCAAAACAATCTGTGTGTTATAATTTCCTAATGTTTTTCTCCTTGAATATTTCTAAATATAAATGTTTTACAGCTAAACCCAATCATGTATCACACCTTAAAATTACGGCACAAGGCCAAGAAATAGCAATATTTTTTTATTGCAATTCGCAACAAAGAATGGTCTTGTTTTCATCCTTCATTTAAATTGATGAAAGCGGAACGACTGAAGTTCAAATCTTGTTTATTGATTGCTATTTAAATCTACGAAGACAGTGCATCCGGTTAGATCTTGTTCTTCTCCAGTAATTTCATTTCCCACATACCGTGAATGAAACGTATCTATGTGGATAGCTCTGTTTATTAGATAAGGTTATTTTTATCGGTTATATCTTTCTTATAAAAGAAAATTACTACTTTAAACTTAGATAATAGTGGTTATCTTTCAAATATGCTTTAGTTTATTACATGAGAATGCAGATCTATTTCTGCTTACTGGCATAATAATACTATTTCTTTCTGTAACTCTTAAAGGCTTCAGTCTAGCAGCCATTTCGATCTCATTAATGTAATGTTAATCCTACGGAATTTCAACTTTCTTCCATAATTCTAGACTAGATCTATTCGAATACAGTGAAGTGCATCCGAAAGTCGAAAAAAATAATGAAGGTTTCTACGGAATTGCATTTTTTCTCCGACCTCTGAAAATATTTTTTTAAATATAGAAAAACCCATAAGAAAATCATAAAATAAACGTGAGAATATTTTTAAAAATCGGAGGGAAAATGTAATGCCGCAGAAAGTTTCATTCTTTTTTGTTCTTTTGAATGCACTTTATAGTATTCAAAAGATAAAGTATAGTCTAGGCTTGGGGGAAAAAAGTAGAAATTCCGTAGGATAAACATTACTTTCGCGAAATCAAAATGGCAGGCAGACGGGCGCCTTGAGGTTCCCGTTTATCAGCAATTTTGATTTTGTGAACATAATGTTAATCCTATGGAATTCCAACTACAATCCAAAAATCTACATTCTTTGAATGTCACAAAGAGGATACGAAAGAGCAAAAATTAATGAAGGTTTCTGCAGAATTACACCCCTTTCCCTAAAATTACTCCCTTAGAAATACACTAGCGTGCAAAATTTAAGCAACAAATGTAATTTTCAACATACAACCATTAAATTGTTGAAAATGGGTTTTTGCGACTAATACAGAGAAAAGGCAGCTCTGCAGAAAGGTGATGAATATGAAATAACAGGACTATGACATCAGAGGGGAAGTCGTGAAATGCAAACGCATAGAATACGAGCGTTCAGTGCCTAGGCAACTTAAAAAGAACATTTCCAGACATTTATTGCAAGTGAATCGAATCGTACGTTTAATAATGGCTACAAGAAACTGTCATGGTGCCTTTACACGCGGTAGAATGATTAGCAAACTAGAAGAGGCGCGTCGTTTGACGAGTGTTGCACAATAGTTTGGAATTGACAAAAGTGAGGTTTCAAGAGCTTGGAAATGCTTCTAAATGACAGTTACAGCTATGAGAAAGGTTGTTGGTGGTCGGATGAGAAAAACAACGGCAAGTGAGGACCTGTATATCGTTCTGCAGACAAAAAATGACTGGTATCAAATACTGGACAACATTGCTAAGAAGTTAAATAAGGCAACCAAACGACAGGTATCACGGTTTAGAAGTGGCCAGACTTCAGCATATAGGATGCCACTTTGTCCGCCGGGCTGAACGTTGCATACCATTAACATCAGCAAATCGGCGGCACAATTCACAATGGTGTCAAGAGCACAAAGACTGAACATTTCAACAATGGAATCACGTTCTGTTTACTGAAGAGACACTCGTTTCAGTCTGAGTAACTATTTTCAGTGCCGATTTATATGGAGAAAGGTAGGAACATGGTTTCCTCCCATTCACCTCAGAGAATGAGACCATTGGGGTGGTCCTGGAGTGCTTGTGTGGGGAGGCATTATGTTGAATGGACGAACGGAGCTCTCTCCATATTTTCGTCAGCGGTTCACTACCGGAGATCGTTTCTGCGACGAAATTATCCTACAACATGTGCGTCTTTTCCGAGGTGCCATTTGTCCAGACTTCATTTTTGTGGACGACAATGCACGTCAACATAGGACCTCTGCTGTTGATGAGCTTCTAGAAAGTAAGAATATGTGCAGAATGGACTGAAAAGCTTGCTCCCCTGTTTGAAATTCCATCGAACATGTGTAGGAAGCTTTGGGGAGGCCCCTGGCAGTGATATCGCATCCTCCGGTGAACTCCAGACAGGACAATTGAAACAGATGCTCCTTGAGGAGGGGTAACTCTTACCTCAAGAACTTCTGGATACTTTGGTATTTAGTATGAACACATGGTTCTACGTAACCATCGCAGTTAGGGGAGGTCATATCCCTTACTATGGGACTTTGGTTTGTAATTCTTCCCCATGCCCAGACAGTGTTCCTTACTAACGCCATTCTGTCAATAAAGCCATTTTTTGCTTTGTTCCATAATGTATGCGTGCAATTCATTTTTTGGAAGCTATGCTTTCATTACCTTTTAAGTGATACAATGTGCCTCTGTAGTGTGAATTTCATGTTACCTAGTTGATATTTTTCGGAAATAAGGCACAATCTGAAAAGTTGCTTATGTTTTTCACAGTATATATATACTACTTTAACTAACTAAACCTTTTCTCTTTCTCTATTTCTTTAACATTAACATTTACTCCTTATTTTTCACCTTTTCGCTAAACTTCTTTTTCTCATCACTCGTCACAATATAACTTCTTATTATTACTTTAGAACTCATAAATCATGTAACTTTGTTTCTTACAAACTCTCATTCCTTTCTGCAGCTTACTTAGCTATTAATTTATTATTAACTTACTTTAGCTTACTTAGCAATTTACGTACCCTTAAAATTCATTTGAGATCAGACACACTTTGTAATAACAATAATAACTTCGTTCATTCATTCAACACAGTTCCTGTAGCGTTACCTTAGTGATCAGTAAGCACTCCCATCACCCAGCAATGCATTTAAAAGCAGTTCTTTTCGCGTTACCATAGTGATCAGTGCAGATCACAGTTCGCAGTCAATCACCACAAGATTCACAACTTTCTTGAGTATCAACTCGCTTACATCCACTCCGCTCGGAGATTCGTCTGATCTGCTCTGCTCTGAAGAGATTGTATGATATCCCATACTCACCCCTTGACAAAAAACGCCCTCTGCAGGCGGGCTTTAAGCACGAGAGATAACAATATATGTTTGTGAGTAAGTGTGTGCTTTCATCATCCTATTTTTGACCGAAACAGACGCAGGATTATCATTAATAATAAGTCTTACTTTTTGCTTCAGGTTTTAGGTAGATAGTAAAGTTTTGAGAAAACTACTGGTATCTACTTAATTTTATGATTGCTAGAGAGATCACAGATACTTCCAGCGACAATATTCTCCAACATTCGCAACGAATATGTGTTTTTAATTTTGTTGTATAGGATAGAACAACTTAAATTTTTTTTGTCCTTTTTATTTAATATTTCAAAATATTAGAGATATACATATATATAGGGAGAGTGTGTACCGATTTAATGTGAAATTGTACCTTTCAAATAATGCGTTTTTCGCCTTGTAAAATAGTAAAAATTATCGGAATTGAAGCTATCGTTTTGATGCAGTTTAGAAGTCCTAACGATAACTTTTATTCCGCTATCGTTCCAGAAGTTAGGAAGCAAATAAAAAAATTATATTAAAGAACATTCTTAAATTTCAACTAATTTATTGAAATATTATATATTCGAGTTTCAAATATTTGATAAGTACAAAGGTCATACGAATCTTTCAGGCATGATAAAATCCAAACGTTTTATTCCAAGGCTGAGAAAACTACCTCATCGTTCTTCACCAAGCTGCGACAGGTGCATAAAATAAATGACGTTCTCAAAGGTGTGAAGGGGACTAAGGTTTAAGTATAAATTATTGCGGCGATTATCACACAAAATGTACAAATTACTGACGATTTCACAGTCTATTAACGAGGTTCGAATAATTTTAAGTATTACTTTTTACTGTTAGTGGGAGTCGTTATTTTCTCTTTCGTTTCTTTGCGAGACTTTTTATCAGTTTCACAACAAAAAGGAAATCAAAATGACCCTCTATAATTTTTATACTTCTTAATGTTAAAAATGCATATTGTTTAACTCATCTCTAGTCTTTAATATAAAAATTTTCAAGCTGAACTTCAACAAACTGACATCAATGTGATAACAAAACAATTTTAAAAACTAAAGATAGAATACTCAGGAAATAAAATGTAAAAATTTTATAAGGTTATATAAAAGTGATCTTCATACATTTAAAAAAAAAGCTTAATTTCATAAAATTTAAATAATTAAAAAATATATTTCAGTAATTTTGAAGCTATTCTAATATTGGACTCATGAATTCAAATTACTCGTGTTTCACACACAGACACATTAAAAATTAAAATGGATACTAACAGTAAATGGAATTCTTAACAGTAAATGTCAGTGATGCTATTATGCTGGATTGAAAAATGGATCAAAATATACAGATAAAAATGAGATTTTTCTCTCAGCCACATGACATACAAGTTCAAAAGAATTTAACTTGCAGAAACTCAAATTGTTTTGTGCGTCAATGTTTGATAGAAGCATGAGTCGAATCTTACGATTCGACTTGAATATCATCGGCTACAACTTTGTTAATTTAATTCGTGAGTTGTGCAATGACATTTACTAATTCGGATTTTTTTTTTTCCTTGCGAACATTGAAAATAATACGAAATCTGGAAGAATTCATTAATGTTAAAGACTTGAAAACTATTCAGAATTCAATATATTTTAGTATTTTCTTTTCCTTGAAACTATTGTAAATCAGCTACTTATTATTTTTATAATGGTTTGGTATTAATAATTTATCATAAAAATTACAATTTACACATTTTATTTCATTCTAACTATATATATGGAAATTTTACACACACACACACATATATATATATACACGTCTAAAGAACGTCCAAATCACATAACAAGAAGAAGAGATTAGGATATGCAAATGATTAGTATTTCAGCGAATCTAGACGACGCAGGAGGGAGAAACGACAACTGAAGCACTGCCTAAAGGAAAAGTTGTATAATGGATTTCTCATTCGGATAGCGCTTTCTAAGGTCGGAATTTGCTCAGATTATCGTCCATCAGAGATCGTATCGTCAGATTAGCTGCCTGAGGGTAGTAGATGTTTTTACTAATTTCACACCCCTGTAAACTCCCAAACTGCTAACAAATTTAATCTTTTTGTCTTCATGTCATACTGTTTACGTACAATAAATGCTTTTTTGTATTTGTTTTCCTTCGTGGTGTTGCAATTTTAATAGCCAGCAGTGTGTGTGCGTATATATATATATATATATATATATATATATATATATATATGGCATAAAATTACAACTCAAGATATCTACGACATACGAGTAATGTGCAAATGATTAATTGTTTATTTAAGTTGGTCGCACCAAGATGCAACATGAGGGCTACTGATGACGAACCTCGTAATTTTGAGTCTCGGTCAAGTGACAAGAATGGCACCTCTCTCTTCAAATTTCCACACCACGCAAATTGAGAGGACTTGGAGCCTCGATCATATTTAACGTGTCTCAGCTCCACTACACGGCGGGTCTTTAAAGACATCAGAGATCAAACTCACGACTCGACGAAAACAACGCCGTCCGCGAAACCGTGACCATGAAAACTAGGCTACCGCGGCCTATAATGTGCAAATGAAACTAATGTACTTAATGTAATAATTAATATAGGTAATTAAATAAATTCAGTTTAAAAAGCTAATAAATGGATAATTAAATGCATCTGCTATCAAATTATGTGTAATTATAAAAATAAATTAAGAAATCTTGACACTCCCCAATATAATTTTCTATTAACACCCAAAGAGCTGATGAGTGTCAAGTGTGTTAATACAGTAGGATTTCGTTTAAAATTCAGAATTCGTTCTTGGAGACAAAGAGCTTCAGGAAGCAGCATTAGTCGAGGTCAATTTAACACATCTTATATATAGAGAGAGGAACACGCTACCAAAAATAAACAGATTTTATCATAATTTTAAGTAATTTTTAAATTAAAGAAGTGTTGATAGCGCGGGCACTGTTTTTAATGAAACGACACTCGTAAATAAACGCATCTCGCATTTCCAAAGTTAATAAAGCTACGAATGCACCACCTAACCTAATTTACATAGCAAACACAAGTAGTTGCCCACGTTAGAATATTGTGTACGTAAACTACACTCTTTTTGCTGTTGTGCATCATAAATATGCTCAAATATAACACATAACCATTCATTTTCCTTCTCTTATGACGTTCTTTGGGCTAACTTGGGGGAATTTTTGGAAATTTGAATTGCATACAGTTACAACTCCTTGCCAACCAAATGAAACGTGATTTGGTAAATTGGATAGAGATAAGATGTGTTATGAATTGAATTAGAGATAGTGATATGTAAGTGAAATAGAATTGAAAGGAAAGAGAAAAGAGATTGAGGATAACAACAAACTGATAAATGTAGTAGGTTGATATAAAACATTGTAATTAATTGGTTATATTTAAAGTCGCTAGAATTTCCTCCTGTTCAGAATAATAATAATCTATTCTGCTATAGCAGAGAAGCGCTTGAATCGGAATGAGCGATTTGGTAAGTAAAGGCTTTGTTATTTGAACATAATATAGGAACATTAATTGATTTAAGAGGAATTTGAGAGAGAGAGAGAGATCGTGCATTTTCTTTGATAGAGAATAAAGTGTGTTGTCATTTTCTTATGTATCTTCGATTGGAGTTTTGAGCTTATTGACTATCTAATTAGACTTTAAGATGACTGATTTGGCGGAACAAAATAATCATGTTATTTCGAATCAGAATTGATCCAAGGAAGCGCTAAACAATGTCTCACGAAACGTCAGAATACTCAAGCTGATGCCACTTGGATATTTGTTGAATGCAATATTA
Source organism: Nephila pilipes (assembly GCA_019974015.1). Classification (NCBI taxonomy): domain Eukaryota; kingdom Metazoa; phylum Arthropoda; class Arachnida; order Araneae; family Nephilidae; genus Nephila; species Nephila pilipes. The sequence goes on along the minus strand of BMAW01098118.1, from coordinate 572,978 downwards.
TCTCAGATATGTTCAAAGTTAAAAACAACCAAATTGATCAGTCCACTTGAGCAACTCCAGCTCAGACCAGAAGATTTACCCTCCCTCCCCCAGTAGCACTAAACAAGATTTCAAGTCGAAAAAAAAAAAAAGAAAGAAAAACAGCTTGTCATAAAACACACACGAAATATATACAAGTTCATGAAAGCAATACATCACGTATAATGTTTTTCAGGAAAACCATTATCATATTTTTTTACTCCGAAGAGCGAAGAGACAGAATGAGAACGGGAACCTCAACCACAGAACTAGAAATCCTCCACACAAACGATTTTATTTAAAAAAAAAATAACAGGTCTCTCTAGAACAGTGCCTCAACACATCCACCCCAAACGATGCATTAGAACCAGAATAAAACGAACAAAAAACTCCAAAAAACTTGACGCTTTGAAGCGGAAGAGGGGTCGAAGGAAATAACCTCTCAAAAAAGTAGAATGCACCATGCTAGTTTCTTTAGAACACATTCACGTTCCAAAACAAGCGTCCTCTTGGCTTCCTTCCAGAATCTTTAAGCTCAAGTGTGGGTGGTGGCAGGGACCTTGCACTGCGGATTCTGGTAAGAAACGTTGAAAATGACTGATGATCCCACCCTCTCTCTTCCTTCGTTGGTAATTCTATCCTGTTGCAAAATTCAGGGTCTTTCGGAGACGGGGTGTCAGGTTCCACTATTGTGAAAGTACCTTGTTGACGTCTTCAATAACGACTAGTGAATCTTGATAGGTCCGATCTCTGCATCAGTTACTGTTGATGCTGTTGGGTCGAGAGGAATTAAAAGATTACCTCATTTACTTATTTAATAGAGAATGAAACAAACAGTCACGTGAGACACTTGATTTCTTTTTCTTTTCTTTCCTTTTTTTTTTCCTCCCAGGAAGCTTTGGGAGCCGTATCATTAAACGACTTTTACGCTTCGTTTTGAATTTGCCCGAGTACTTATTATGTAACTGTGTTTCACGCCAGAGGTCAGGAACCTTTTTTTGATTGGAATTTGGTTGATTGAAACGAATAAAACCGAATTACATTACTATAGTTTATGAAGACCTTGTGAAAATACATTTAAAAATGCATGTTCTTTAGTTTAAGCTCTGAATTAAAAATTTAAAAAAATCTTGCTTAACCAGTGGCGTATCCGGACGGGGGGCTGCAAAGCGACATATCACTATTATAGATGTTCTAAACTTCAAAAAAATGAATTCCACCTCCGGCTTTAATTGTTTTCACCAATAACAGAAAAAAATGATTCCATCTGAATCAGAGCAAGTATGGAAAACTCTTCGCTGTCTTCGAAATGCTCCTCTGGGTCAGTGAATAAAGGTGAAGCAAGGATGTTACATCCCTGAAGAAGTTAAGAAAACTGCTGAAATTTCCTACTAAAATTGCTTAACATTCGCTTAACTAAAGAAATAGGTCTTTTCAAGGTCATGATGATATACACCACCAAAAATTAATTTCTGAGTATGCCTCTGTTTTGAACCAATGATTGTAACAGTAATGTAGAATAATAATATGTATTCTAATAAGATATAATGAAATGTTCTGAGCGGCTAGTACTAAAATAGTCGTTATCAGTAAAATAGAATTATACATATATAGCGGAATTTTTTCCCATCTTCATTGATATTTAAAAATGCATTTATTTCAGGATCATAGCAATAAAAAATATTTCAATAAAACAAGCATTGAATATATTATGCGTTTTTAATAGCGATTTTTTTAAATTCGAAAATGATGCAAATACGAAACTTACCGGCCTAATAAATTTACGTTTTACAAAGGTATTTAAAAAATAAACTTTTCCGTAAAAATCGCCAATATAGTTTTTTTTTAAATTAATTAGAAAATATATTTAGCAACCTATTCATAGTAATCATTTCTATATAAAAAGGATTAACATAAATGAAATATTCAGCGACGATTTGGGTTACATGTTTTGGACCAGCTAGTCTAATTATGAAACAAAAAGAGTGTGACTCCCAAAATTCAGTATGCACCTCAAACTCTGTGTTTTCCTATCCCTGTAAGAGATCTAAAACAATATTATACTTATTGAAGTTTATTATATATAAGAACTTAATAAAACGCACACTACAAAATGTATTAGACTGAAAAAATTTAAACCTTATTATATTTTAATTAACATATATAATTTTTAGTCAAAGCTCCAATTGTAGAGTCACAAAATTGAGTATACATCCCATAAAAATTGCTACTTTGCAACCACTTTTTTATAATGAATCTGCATAATAGTTTAGTGCCTTAAAGCTATAAATACTTGATTTCCAAGAGGAAATAAAACATTTAAATGTGAAAATAAGGCTCCAGAACTAGAACTAATATTGAAATCGGAAAACTGTCTTTCCAGTATCTGAGATAAATAAATTTCTTAAGGTTAAGCCATGACAAAAAGTGACCGATCAACTTTCCTTCGAACCCACGGTCCCAGGGTTCGAAACACCGATGCCGCATCAATGTCAACAACACTACTCTCTCCCCCTCCACAGCGCAAGGGGTAGAATAAAATCACCCGATGTCTCGGAGAGAAAACGTCCTACCCCGAAGTGATGACTCAGGACTTGAACACTAGATGGCAGCACAGCCTATAACTACTGATTGCATATGCCCTCGACACAAAACACTTGCCTCTGTATGTCTAACTTAAGACAACCTCTCATAAATCAAGACCAGTGATATTCCGGCTCTGGCACACGTGTCGACTAAACCCACCACTCAATACGAGACAGCCGATGACTCTTTCCATGCAAAAACTCAATTCAACAGGGACGGGATTTATATCAATTGTAGTAATGGCTAAAAAGAAAACAAAGCAACTTTCTGTACAAACCAATATTTCTCTTCGTATCATCACCATGATACTGGAGGGGGAGAATGCAGCAACTAACTTCAACAACAATGCCAGAAGTTAAAACTCCTTGCTAACTAGCCAGATGAAACGTCTTTTCTGCCTAGTTGGTCAAGACATGACAAAAAGTAACGGATCAACTTTCCTACAGACTCTTTGGAACACCGCTGCCGCATCAATGTCAACAACACTACTCTCTCACCCCACGGGGTAGAAAAACATCCCCCAGTGTTTCGGAGAAAACGTCCTACAAAAAAATACTCCACAAAACATAGGTCCAGCAAACGAAAAATTACCTCTTTATATTATCGTATAATTTTAAGTGGTTATTATTTGTATTTTCATATATTTAAACACAATATTGTGACTACGCAAGCTGTCGTTTATTAAAAAGGGAAATAATCATGACGGTTCCTATCTTCTACGGACGGGATAAATATTTGAGTGTTATAGCCATACAGTCAGTGAATGTGTTAAAGCACCAATATAGAATTAATTTCATTCAAAACTGAAGTAAAAACAATTCATTAGTTAAGAATTCATCAGAACTTTTTAAAAGCAACTAAGACTTTTATCAAACACACTAACACACACGTTTGCAGAATCTGTTCTTAAATTTGGTATTAAGGTATAATATCCTACCGCCCAAAACTATTTGTATACATCGTGATTCAGAAAAACATAGAGTAATTCAAATATATATATTCAGCGAGAAAAAAGAAAACTAAAATAATTTTTAGCAAATAGCGAAACGCAGTACAAAAACTCTCTAGAAGTTGAACAATGTTTTGGCAAACATTTTAAGAGTTACACGAAAGTAACACTCGTTATTCATGTCTGGTTCATTTCCCCAGACTCTTAAATACAAGTAAAGGGAATTCAGTTCTCCTATTTCAAAATGAAGTTGATAATGGAAGTCTTCCAGAACTTCGGATGTAATTTTCTTTTCTTTATTGGCAATCCAACAGTTCAGTTTCAATTATGTCTAGCAGACGACTTTGCTTGGATTTTCGATTTAAAAAATTAATATAAATACCCCATTTCTGTCGTATTATCATTAATTATTGATAAAATTTAATTTTTAATTTCAAATTGAGCAAAGAGAACACACACAAGAAATCTGGTGTTTTGTTACTATTCTCGCATATTTTTACCAGTGATTCTGTTTTCGTCTTTAATATTGACAATATCTTCGCGTGAATCATACACATCAAAACTAAATATTATTCATTCAAAACTTCAGAAATAAATCAAAGTTTGACATTTTAAGTTAATAAACACAATGCACTTTATTTCAGAAATAACTACTTCTAATTAAAATATTATGCAATTTAGCATAAATTTTAAAAAATTATCCATTTTAGATACCCATCTGAAGAATAATGACTTTGTTCTAAAATATAAATGTCTGTAAAAAGTACAGAGTTATTCAAAATGAAACATTCGATTTCAAAATTCCATATATTCATAAATGAACGACACAGAATAAGTAATACATGAATACAAAGGAAAAGATTGAAAGTTTTATATTGTGAACAATAGATGGCGTGTGTTCTTCACCAAAACTGTTTTAAGAAGCTTGGATCGATCATAATAGACCAGATGACTTGATGCTGTATAGCTGGCCACCTAAATAAACTTATATGGCCTCACGCGATGTCTTCCTTTGGAAGTTTGTAAAAGATAAAGTATATGAACTTAAAGAATTTTTGCTGCCGTACAATCAACTATTACTGACACTTTACAATGTGTTTGGCAGAATTTACATATCGAATTCACATTACATGTGTAACTAAAAATTGTTATATCGAACAATTGTAAAAAAAAGTACAATATCCATATTTTCCCTTTGCATTCCCATAATACTTTTAATTTTGTGTCGTTTATTCATAAAAATAAAGCATTTTGAAATCAGAAAAATTATTCTGAATAACCCTTGTATTTCAAATGTATGATTAATGCATCTGGATATCAAGAATTTAAAAAGTCATTCAAAAATATAGTTCTCGATATATATATATAACACATGGATGAATAAGTTCCGAGACTAACCCAGAGATGGCGCTCGTAGTAAACCAGTAACCAGGTCTTTCTAGAGTACGAACCTTTGCTTGAAACGTGTCAAAATTTTAAGTCGATCGGACCAGAAACAGCTGAGTTATCGAGGTTGGAGTAAAGTCGTTTTGTAGTTTGTTTAAAAAATGGAAAAAAACGAGTTTCGTGTTCTGATAAAACATTGTTTTTTAATGGGTAAAAACACCGTGCAAGCGAAACAATGGGTTGAAAAATGTTACCCGGACTCTTGTCCATCAAAAGCAACGATTTGTCGGTGGTTTGCCGAGTTTAAACGTGGTCGTACCGACACAAATGACGCGGAACGCTCGGGTAGACCTGTGGAAGCCGTTACACCGGAAAATGTGAGTGAAGTGACAAAAATTATAATGAAAGATCGTAAAGTGAAGCTCCGTGAGATTGCTCAGATGACACAGATATCATATGGAAGTGTATTTACTATCCTTCATGAAAAATTGAGCATGAAAAAGGTTTTTTCCAAGTGGGTGCCGCGATTGCTTTCGATGGAACAAAAACAGCAACGAGTCGATGATTCAGAAAGCTGTTTATCGCTATTTACTCGCAACAAAAAAGATTTCTTATGTCGTTACGTGACCATGGACGAAACATGGATACATCACTACACTCCAGAGTCGAAGCGGCAGTCATCTGAAGCTGGCGAAAGCCGTCCGAAGCGTCCGAAAACGCAGCAGTCAGCTGGCAAAGTCATGGCGTCAGTTTTTTGGGATACGCATGTCGTGATTTTCATTGACTACCTCGAAAAAGGTAAATCGATCAACAGTGATTATTATATAGACTTGCTGGTGCGTTTGAAGGAGGAAATCTTAAAAAAACGACCGCACAGTCTCGGGACTTATTGATCCTTGTGTTATATATATATATATATATCAGCACTAGCACTTAACTGTAACTTAAAATATAATAATAAATACATCTTACCTCACTCATTCCGGAAGGAATTGCAAGCAATGTTTCGAAAAAGAAATTGATTCCCACTTCAATTCCAAAAGGAATTGCGAACGAATTTTTGGCAAAACTAATGTACTTCCACTTTAAAAAGCATCACGTCATGCCGTTCCATCACTGAATATCACACTGCATGGCGAATAAAGAGATTTCGGCTTCTTAATCAGATAATTGATCCTGTTGTTTATGCTAAAAGAAGAATTATCTTATGGAATGTATAAACAGACCAGAATACTTCTTTGGTCATATCCGTGATTGTTAAACTGTGAAACAAGCAGAAGTATATCACCAATTTGGGGATAAACGAAAACATTTTTTTTTGTTTTTTGTTTTTTTGTGTTAAAAGAAACATCAAAGTAGGAAACATTCGTCATTTTGTAACCAAATGTCCACTACGTAAGATTCGAAATATTTTATGCATTCGAATTCGGGTTTGTTAAAATATGTATTTTTTTTAATCGAATAGATGTTATAATTGAAAATATTTATGTAATTGATCTGGATGTATAATCAGTTCTAGTATAATGCATAATAATATGTCTACGAGATAAAAAAAAAATGTGTAATGAGATAATTTGATACCTGTTAAAAGTTTAACCCATCGCAAAAATCAAATATCGAAGGGAAAAAATATTATATTTTAGTTTATATACAAATAAAAGGTTATTTTTATTGGATTTTTTTTGTTTAGTTTTGTTGATGACATTTTTTTTATCTGTTGATATCGAGCATTTCAAATAACAAAAAATTAAATAAAATATTATTAACAAATATCGCATTCTATTTGTTATTTTACTACCGAGTTGAATCGTATTCAAAGAAACACGTCTTACAATATAAATAAATACTGAAATTGGCCACGGAAGTAGCAGCCAATTTCAGCACCAAACGTATTTTTAGAACAATATGCGTTACACAGAATAAAAAAAATATATTCTGTGTAGATAAAGAATTCTCCACATATTTTGCTCGATATATGTTTTGATCTTAAATAACAATTTAACAGCCACTTACCATAGATTATCTCTCCCGTGTTAATAATGGTAATAAATGTATTTACAATGTAAAATATATTCATTCGGTTAATTCAGTATCGATAAAAACACGTACATTTCTTAATATACAAATATAAATTTAACTAGTCCTATATTTCAATCATATTTAATGCGAAATCTATGAAAATAATCTTTTAAGTTAAATCATAATACTATTTCATTAAAAAAATTTACAAAAATATAATAGTTTTATTTCAAAGAGAAAAACAGGAAAATGAAAACAAAAAATAATATTTTATTATGCATTTTGCACATAAAGGTACTTCAATATTCTTTCAATAAACATTACAGTAAAATATTTTTCAAAACTGTTGTGATTTTAATATATAAATATGTAGTAAACAATGGTTCATTTTCCTACTGAAGCTCAAAATTTAATTTAAAATTGTATTTTTAAGCAATAATTTAAATAAAATGAATCTTATCATTAAAATTTCCACTAGTTGAAAAACATTATTTTCATATGTATATTATTTATGCAAAACATTTTCCAAAAAAAAAAAACAATTGAATACAAATGCCTTCTACGACTAAAAAAGTAACTATTACATTCATCATAATTGTTCAATTGTGAAACAAACCATAAAACTATTCGATCGTTAAGACAACTAAACGACAATAATTTAACCCTTAACATTCTAGGCGCTACGCCATTCAATGCAGTTAGCTAAAAATAACACCAACTTTTTCTCTTCTTTTCAATCACATAACCAAACCGTATCGTACTAACCGGTACTTTTACCATTGAAGATAAAAGTGTAAAACACTTTGAGTGCAATTTCCCAAGTTTCAAGTAGCGATTGAACAATTTACATTGGTGAAAAATTATTCTATAATAAAAATATTTCTTACTTATGGTTTTTTTTTTATTTAAACATCACAAGAGTTGTTTTAATTTATGGATGAACATATAAAAATAAATATTGTTCGATCAAATTAAAAAAAATTCGATTACGAAGACCCAAACGATTTTTTAAAAATTCAATTTTTATTTTTAACTTAAAATGAAACAATACGGTGTAACATGAATTCATAATAAAATTGATTTATTCTTAAATTTTACTATTATTCTTGAGATACAATATACAAAAGATGATAATCAAGAATTATAAAAATTATGTAGTAATATAAAAGAAGTCACATATGAGTTAATTACTTTTATCTAACTGAAACAAAATGCTATAATTCTGAAATTTATTTAATAATGTGAATTTTTTAATATGATGATTAAAAAATATTTTACATTAACTGAACTCATTACGAAATTTGGCTCTCTTTTATTAAATCGGCATTTTATGTAAAATAGGTCTAGTGATTCATATGAAGTAGCAAAAAAAGAAAAAAAAATTTTTTTTTTCGTTATAACGCTCAGAAATAGGATATATTTATCCTCAGATATGCGACAACACTATTCAATAACATATTAAATTTCAAAAATAGATAATTTACTCAAATATATATATCTATGTTTTTTTAAAAAAAAAAAAAAAAAAAGAAAAAGAAGACAAAAATCTCTCTAAGTACAAAAATATATCTCAGAATATTTCAATTAAAAAAAATTCGCAGTTTTAGAAGAAAAATTCTAAAAAGATTTATAGTATAATAACTCAAGTATATTCAACAATTAACAACCGTTTAAAAAAAACAAAGGGGGGGTGGAAAATATTCAAACGAACTCAAACTAGGATGAATACAATTAACAATCTCATGGATACATGACAATATTTTAGATTAAAATAAAAATAAAAAAAAAATTAACATAATGTAGAAAAATTCGAATCATATTAAAAAAAAAAAAGTCGAATTAGCAGATAAAATTTGAATATTTTTCAATAAGATCGGTCCTCTCAATCATAAAAAAAATAAATAATTTCAAAAAATACACGACATTTGATAAAGAAATTTAAAAGCGTAAAATATTTTTCCCGTTCTTTTTTCTCAAAATTATTCCATCAAACCGAAATCATCTAGCCTTTAACATTTTTGAAATTTACAGCTGTAAAGTTTTTGGTAGTGAGTGATACTCGTATGCTATTTAATTCTAAAATATTTTTAAAAAAAATTACTTTAAAATTTTGCCATTATGTCGTTGAACCGTGATTATCGAACAAGAAGGGGAAAAGAAAGTTCAAACATCCGTGAAATTATTACTTTGAAACGAATCAGTTTTAAATTGAATTTAAAGGACAGAATAATTATATGAAATTACAGCTTTTGGAAAAATGCCTAATATACAAGCATATGCGTTGTTACAAAAATGCACAATTGAAAAACAAATTAGCCGCGAAAGGAAATTTTGACACACAAAAACTGGATTAGAGATAACAAAGTAAAAAAGAACATATAAAATACATTACCGTAGCTATTGCCATATATGTTGATATTCTTATCTCGTGAAATTTTATTTATACATTAAAAGTATTCAGAAGAATAATCTTTTTAACAATAATATTTCAAATCTTCAAAATAATAATAAGATAGTGTATTTTAAAAGTAAAGAGGAAATTATTAAATAGCTGATTTAAAAAAAAAAAAAAATACTGCGTTCCAAAAATATCGTTTGGAATTTATTTAAAAAAATACAATTCGAAAACTTAATTTATGGTTATGTTATTCTTACATATGATACAAATATTTAAAAGCACGACAATAATACAGCTAAAAAGGAAACAGTACTAAATTATATGTGAATTATTCATAATCCTGTTCGATTTGAAATAAGGACATTTCAATGGTGCTGGACCTCAAAGTTTTAATCTGAGATCAAGTAACGATTGGCTCGCTACTGACAGGTCACTCTCCTAATTTCCACACCACGCTACACTTGAACTTTGAAACCCAGTTGAATTTAAAGTACAGCATCCCTCATTATCCAAATTGGTGTTCTTGGACGAACTCATTGCTTGTTTATTGACGCCTAACTTTAATCAACACGAGTAATTTCGAATCATAGTTAAGTGATACCCCATTCTCTTAATTTCTACACCACGTCAATGTGAGGACTTCGAGCCCGATGGATTTAACGTGCATGAGCCCCAAGACATGATGGAACTCGAACCCAAACCCAATTAAAACACCAACCACGAGCTTTTGACCATAACCACTCAATTACCGCGGTCTGGTCTTTGTTGGAATCAGGGCTATCAGACTACTAAGGTGTCCACGTGGTAATCTTGAATGAAGCATGACAATGACGAGATTATGTATAATAGCATAAGTTTACTGAAAGTCAATACATATTTAAATTGAAAGTATTTGTAATGATTATACATAAGAAATCTACGAGTAATAAATTAAAAAAGGAATAAGGCAATTCTCGATACATATAACTAAAAGTATACTATACATAACACGCAATTATTTTTTAAAAAAGTTATTTAGTAATGTTTATATTTTGAGTAAACTTTTTGAGTCATTAGTCTATGTGTTTTCGACCACATTCCCCCCCCCAAATTCAAATAGTGTCACAAGTTATATTTTTTCCTTTCTTAATAAATATACGAATAGGGGTCAGAGATATAGCAGCATTTTACTTAATAACCTTGTGTGTATATGCTATAGAACTCGACTGGGAAAGTTATTATAAAAAGAATATATCGGGACCAAAGCAGGTTTCTTTTCTGATTCTCAAATGAAGCAGTTATTCGGAGATAAATTATTAAAACATGTATTTACGCGCTGATTTGTTAATTTGTCTTATATAAGTTTCACAAGGCTTAAAATATGCAACAGATAATGTGTTAAGCTCAATTTATGACTATATATATAAACTATAAGTAGAACTTGCAATTTAATTTGTAGTATATTAGAGATAACAGTTTTCAATATATTTAGAGATAACAGTCGAAGAAAATGCAGAATCAGAGCATTTCCAAACAAATAAAAATTCGAAGACAATTTGTTAAACGAGAATTTAATTCGAAATATTAGCGGCATTCTGCATAATTGTTTTTCTGATGGTGTAAACTTTTTTTTTGGTATTAATTGACATGTTTTTCATGGAATATTTTAAAATAATTCCAAACGAATATTTATAATTTCATTCTTGATACTGAACACGAAACTTTTCATAACTCTCAATTCCACGCAATCACAAAAATCATTTCAACTCAGCTTTTGCCCAAACGATCCCATCCCAATACTTCATGAATAACTGCATACATCCGAACGAAAACAGATGAAAAAGAAATTCACGCTAGTTCTCATTTAAAAACATCCTCCAAACTGAATACAAAGGGTGAAATGATTCAATGCCTATAATCGAACAATCCACACATCTATAACGCTGTCAACTTATTCTGTCTGAGAGTCATCATCGCTTCTAAATCTGTCGCCATTTCCCAACGCGTGACGCAACGAACACGAATTAAATTCTAAATAGAATTCCGGTCAATGTTAAAGCAGTCGAATATCGTTTCCGGTACCTGAATGGAAAGTTTTCAACGGATATGGCACTGGAGGATTATTCCCGTCGCTTATCGTTCGATGTTATCTGATTCGATCGGTTGCTCTTGAAATTCCATAAAGAATTTTAAGAATCATTTTCCGCGTATAAAATAATATGATTTGTTTCATTTCTTTTGGCAACATTTTTTTTTTTTTTATTTTGGTTTAAAAAAATGAAACATTCCCTTTAAAGTTAAATCTCCTGAACGAAATGTTGCAAAATATAGAATAAATTCTGAACTAAGAATAACAAAAGAATTAAATATCGCATTTAAGTTAAATTTTTGAAAACATAACAATAATAAAAAACTGCTCAACTGTAGTTTTACCCCAAGTTATACGGAATATTAAAAATAGCATTTAATGTGCATCTTCATAATTAATACTCAACTGAATATTCATTTAGTTTAAATCAATGCACTTAGCAGTTTTGAAATAAAGTAAGTGTGTGTGTGCACATATTAACAATTATTAAAGCTATTTTGTGCGACCGAGACTCAATGTTAATTTTTTGATATCCTGTACACAATTTATACCTATCTTCATAGTTTTTTTTATCGGGATCGATAGTTAAATTAATATCACACTTAGAAGCAACACGAGGACCACTGGCGAAGGAATTTATAATTTTGAACCAAGATCAGCGACTAGCTTGACATCATCCTTTTTTCTTTTTCTGAATTCGTGACTTTTTTGGATAAGCATACAAGTGCTTTTTCTACATTGACATAATATCGTTTATAAAGCAGTTTTTTCCTACCAACCATACATCGTATTTATACTTTATATAGTTTTGAAAGGGGGGGGGATTTAATCATATTTTTTTAAAGTGTGTGTTATACATTTTATCTTATGAAGGAGAAGAAAAAAATTCGTTTCTAAACAAATCTATTGTTTATCAAATGTAAGAACTATTCAAAAACAGCTATTCTGTGTTTACCATTCGTTCAATTATCCAAAAACATTCTTATTTTTTACTCTTTATTTAATAATGAGGCAACAGTGAAAATATTTTATTCCAAATTTCCCTCAGTTGTGACGATTTCATGTAACTACAGTTTCTAAAAGTGCAAACCACTTTCATTCAATTTATCATCAAATTAAAAATTCACGAAATTAGCGACATTTCCCACTCGCATATGATAAATGAATAATTAAATTCTTCGGGGGAAAATTATAAATCAAACAACTTTAAAGCAATTACCATTACAACGAATTTCGAATTCTGTATCCTCTCGTTAATCCGGTATTCGGCACATTCTTTAATCCGGCACTGATCGAAACCTTCTATATCGGATTTTTTGTGTGTGAATTCGGGAGTTTGTTGACCTTGATCGCGGTACAGAGCTGCTCGCATTTTCGCCTACTGTTCATCTTAATTATTATTTTTCATTTCAGTACAGAAAACTTTTCATTCAGTGTACTGTACAATAAAACGTTTTTGATGCTTAGAAGGAGTTCTTCAATCAATGGCGGCCATTTGGAATTATAAGTGGAGAGGAAAGGGAACATCAATTTATAGACAACAAAAAATTATGAGAAAATCAGGAGGGTAGACATACACACATACAAAAGTTAAAAACAGCTACAAAATGGTAAGATTTCGACCCTTTCTGAGTGAATTTGAACAGAGAAGTAAAAATTGACAGTTTTTAATCAACTTAACTGTGGTTTAATTTAAATACTAGAGTATAATCAGTTATAACTTTAATCAAAGGAACAATATGACATATGTATTAAAATTAATAAGAAGCATTTCGAGAAACCAAAAAGGATACGTGAAAATTTCATTTAAAAAGTACGTGTTGTTCAAAACAACAACCCCCCCTGAAAAAAAAATGATAATTAGCCAAAATCCAACCCACGAGCTGCCTATCAGGGGCTTGTTTAATACCCCATTGCTCTACAAAATGTATTTTAAAAATTACAAAATACTCTTACAAGTTGTTTGTGCCAAATAACATGTAATTAAGATGTTCCAAACAATACAAATAATTATATGATAAAAAGAAATATACAACGTAAAATAAGTTTCTCAGAGTCATATGTTTAGTCTTCTGTTTTAAAACAACTTTAAGTGTTTTTTTTTTCGCCCTAGCGTAGACTTCCACACATTTATCTGTCTTAGCTACCTTTCACACGTTTCACCCCTGTTGCGCGAATTTCCACTATTTGCGGTACTTTGGGAAACGGTTAGCTGGAAGGCATGAGTCTGCAGTACCGTGATGCATGACATTGTATTTTGTGCATATTTCCACGAGAAATTTTTTCAACAATTAAAGAAACGAAAAGAAAGATTATTAAGTGAGATCAGACAACAGGGGTTTTATATACAAAAGTTTTGTTAATAACTCTTAGTTTTAGGCGGTTATAATGGAATAAAAGTTTAATTCTCCTTCCTTCCCCCTTCAAAAAAAGAACAACCGCTTCTAATCGTTGCCACTGTCTTCAAGCGCTAAGAAAACTAATAAGCTCAAGCAGATGGCTAGAGTAGCTTGTCACAACTTCTTTTATCTATCATTGTACTATATTAATTTTACCCCCTTTTACTTTGTACTAAACATCAATACAAGAATATTCAATTAAATAAATGTTCATGGTTCGAATATAATTTTATAGTTCCTAGAATGACGAAATACTTAGTCGTATATCTGTATCGTTTTACACAGATTCAGAACATACGTATAAACGCATTATATACATGTTTTAATCGTTTAAATTATTATATAGAGTGATTTACCTTTGGTGTCCTCGCGTTAAAACTACATTCACGCTGGATAATCCGGCACGGTCGCGGTCACGAACGTGTCGGATTAAAGAACATTTACTGTAAGAATTGAATAAAGAACATTTACTGTACGAATTCACCGACTACAATGTAACTACGAGGAGAAAAAAAACGAGACTGATGCTGCTACAGAAGAAGTACGCATACGTCAAACTCCAGCGACCAACAGTTGTTTAGCGCTCTTTCGAATGCAGTGCTTCTCACTTCTGGAAACAAATCCGTATACCATTAGTCTCCGTTCGCATTAAAATTATTTTTTGCTTCGCTGGAAAAATGATAATTGAGCAACGAATTGTTGAGAAATTTCACACAAAACTGGGGAAAACCACTACTGAAACCTATAATGTATAGAAAGAAGTTAACGCCCATTAAAGTTTATCGCATGCACATATTTGTCAGGACTAAAGCGCTTTCAAGATGGCCGAGAAGACGTTGAAGGTGATTCACATCCTTCCACGTCATAAACAGATGACAATATCGAAACAATCGATAATCTGGTTCGATCTGATCGTCGGTTAAATATTCAAGCGATTGCTGAGACTGTAGAAACTGACACAGAATACGTAAACAAATTTTCCTACCAAGGCAATGCATCGGTTTATTCCACATTGTCTGTCAAGAGGTTTCTAGCCAAGTAATGTATCCCAGTGTTAGACCATCCGCCTTATCTTGAGCTATGCGACTTCTATCTGTTTCCTGAGGTGAAATCTGCATGAAAAAGGAACGAGATTTTAGAGCGCCGAAGCTGTGAAAGAGAAAGCGGCATCCGTCCTGAAGGAGCTAACAGAAGATTTCCAGCACCGTTTCGAACAATTGAAGATTCGCATGGAATATTGTAGGGATAGAGGAGGGGTATATATTGAAGATGATAATGAGTAAATATGTATGACACCAAAATAAAACGTTATACGGCGTTAATCTCGTTATTTAATAACCATGTCTCATACATTAGTACCTCCCAAAAAGGGACATTCGCCGGACCAGACATTTTGTCCCTCAAATAGAGGTGTCTCTTTATAAGAATACATATACCATTCAAAGGGATCGGGAGCCCAACAGAATTGTCCCTAAAATAGAGGTATCACTGTTCGGAAGTGCCCCTTTCAGGAGGTACTACTGTATTTGAATCATGAATAAATATTATGAAAGGTGACCTTGAGATCCTTTAAGCATGCGCTCGCCACAACAACACAATAGCTACTATATATAATTGCTAGTAGCTAATGGACAATCATGCATAAAGATCGGTAGGTCTTCGTCGAAAATGAGACTCGAACCACCGTCTCACCACTCGCACTATCAAATTCTCTTATTCAGTTCCGAAAAAAGAAATACTTAAACGTAAATTTTTTTTAAAAAATAAACTGACACATAATAAATATATGAAGCCTATATTAATACTGCACAAAAAGAAATTTTTAAGATTACAGACTCCCAAGTGTTGATAAAAAAAAAATTCGAGGAAGGAAAACAAATGGAGAGTTTGCCAC
This sequence comes from Nephila pilipes, assembly GCA_019974015.1. Classification (NCBI taxonomy): domain Eukaryota; kingdom Metazoa; phylum Arthropoda; class Arachnida; order Araneae; family Nephilidae; genus Nephila; species Nephila pilipes. The sequence continues at coordinate 557,261 of BMAW01098118.1, read as the reverse complement.
AAGAATTCTGATATATATACAGTGGTTCCCAAAATTGAGTATACACCTCTCTTTCTTCACTTTAAAAATACAATCATATGGTTAAAAGTTTTATTTGCAAAGATTTGTTTTGATAGGCAATGATAAATCACTTCGTAAATAAGATATTTATCCCAAAAATAACCATGAAGTTCATATAATAATAAAATTATTTGCATTCTCAGACTAAATCACACGAACTGATGTCACAAAATTGCGTATACCTTTTGCAGAAAGTGACCACAACCTGATAAATTAGCTACCACTGTTTTATTAAAAGTTTTTGCGTTTGATACTGACATTGGATTTAAGATCCTAAGTTTCCTGTAGAAATATTAATTTTTAACCTTCAAAATGTGTTCCAAAATGAAAACTGCAGCTCAAGTTGGAGAGCTGGTCGTTAAAATGGCGGAAGGAGGTAAATCTCTTAGAAAAATTACAAAAATAGTTAAGGAAGTCACGAATGTGCTCAAAAATCATCAAAATTTAAAAAGAGTTGGAACACGTTAAAAATATTCCCGGAAGAGGAAGAAAGGAGATCCTGGACGACAGATCAAGTAGGAGGGTCTTGCGAAAAGTGACCGAAACCCCTAAGGCGAGTGCTCCAATAAATTATTGCAACCACTTCTACGATACTAAGACCTGTTTCTCCAGAAACAATTAGAAGATTACTCAGGAAAGAAGGCTTTAATGGTCGTGTGGCCAGGAGAAAATCTTTCATTTCTAAACGAAATCGGAAGAAAAGGCTTTCTTTCATTTGCTGAAAATTATATTTCAAGGTCTCCAGACTTCTGGATTTAGCATTGAGTAAATTTAATATTTTTGGAAGCGATAGGTGATGCTATGTTTGACGGAAGCTTAACAGCGAATTACTTCTTAAAAACACCATTCATGCAGTCAAGTATGGGGGGGGGGCTCTGTACTCGTATAGGGCTGTATATCAGCCAATGGTGTGGGAAATTTAGTGTTTATTGATGGGATCACGAACAAAATTCAATTCTTGAGCATTCTGAAAAATAATTTAAAGCAAAGTGCAGAAAATTTGAGTTTAGGATCGAGTTTCATTTTTCAATACGATAATGATCCTAAGCATACAGCCAAAATTGCTCAATTGTGGCTGTTGCACAACTGTAGAATGCAGTTGCACACTCCACCACAATCGTCTGATCTCAGCAATTTTGAAAAATTATGGTCACAGTTGGAAAGATCTGTCCGAAAGCACCATATCACGAGTAAAGACCATTTAAAAACGGTATTAAGAGAATCAATCAAGAGAAGAATTTAAATCACGAGTGGAACAACCCAAAATCTGGTTAAATCGATGCCACGCCCTATGGAAGTCATCATTAATTCGAAAAGGCGTGCAACTGAATTATTTTTTTGTTTTTTTATGTTTTCATTTAAAAGTTATGCCCGGTGTATGCTCAATTTTGTGACTTAATATGTTTTAGTTTCTGCTTAAAAATTATATAATTAATTTATTAAATGGGTTTCGTACTTGTTTCCACATCTAGTACATTTCTTAAAATGTATTTAATTACTTAATTTTATATAAATAATCAGTATTACTTTTTTTTATACATTTAATGTCGAAAAGGAAGATGTATACTCAATTTTGGGAGCCAATGTATATCCTCTCTTTGTTTTCTTTAAATTCAAATATATACTCAGCTTTTTGTGTGCTTAGATACAAATAAAAAAATAAGAATATCACATCCATTATTAGTTTAGTCTCAAGACATCATAATTTTGACCCACGACTACATGCCGGAACGTCGTATGACCTGGAGACAAAGTTCCACACCCCGCGCCCCGATTTATTGTTTTTCATTACAACGCATTTAGAAGCAACACGAGGGCTATTGGCAACGCGCCTAGTAATTCTGACCTACGCTCAAGTGACGAGGAAGACATCCAAACTAGCAACCCAAACTTCCTCCCGCGCCAGCTTGAAAATGTGGGGCCTACACAAATTTGACATACATCAATCCCGCTGCACGGCGTGTCTTTAGTGGAACCAGGAACACCCCACGCAGTGTTTGAGCTTTAATACCAGAGCAGCATCCCTCATAATTCCGCTGTAGCTCCGTGGTCATGATCGCGAGCTCACGGCCAATGTTGTTTCCATTGAGTCGTCGGTTCGAGTCCCGATTCCACTAAACATCCACCACGTAGCAGAGCTGATGCACGTTAAATCTGTCGAGGCTCACATTTTAGCATGGTGTGGAAGTTTGGAGTGTGGATGCCAGCTCGGAAGTCGTCCTCGTTACTTGACCATGGATTAAAATTACGAAGTATGTCACCGATAGCCCTCGCGTTGCTTTCTTAGAGCGACGGTAAGAAAAAAAAAATCAGTCAATTCGCACGCAGATTCTGTTAGAGGAATCGAGACTTGAACCCGCGTGATTCACGCACTGCCGACCAAGATGCATAACTGCAGCTTCAAAAAAATCGTAGCCTTTTCTAACAAGAAAATTAGAGTCCTTTAATAACAGATCAAGTGTCGTCCCCTCATTTACTGACCAATACTTGAAATTGCGAGGCTGTCTTTACTGTAATAAATACAAACGTTCCTGACATTCGTAAATACATATCACATCAAAGTTGGAAATACGGTTGTTTTAATACAATTTTTTTTTCTCGAATATTCTAAAACTTTTCAATTATTTGAGACATTGTATGAAATTTATATGAAATTCAGAAAAATACCATAATTATCATTTAATCTGTCGATCATTGCCCTTTTTTTTAAACTGAATACAATATTTTGAAATCATCATCATTAGATTACAGTAAATACTTTGGATAAAGCAATAATCGATTATTTGATATGTATTAATTTGAAATAGAGTAATATATACACCAGATTACCGTCACAAAAGAAGCATATTTAAAATCCACGTTAATAATATCGAATAACTTTATCTCGCAAGATAATTTAATTCCTAATTGGAAACTGAAACTGTATATAAAAAAGGTGCACATGTTCGAAAGCGATGAAAAAAAGGGTTTTAACTCATTTATATAATAAATAATAATTATATATTAATTTAAATTTGTGAAATGTTGGTTTCCTTCATGAAACATTTTATTATGATCATATGTATCATTATATAATTTTAAATTCGTTGGCCAAACATTAACAAAAATGAATATTCTGCAATCCATCATCTAAATAACAGAAATAATTTCAAAATTACACATAAGAATATCGCTACAACAGATATTCGAATATTGGAAAGAAATGCTGCTTAAAAAAATGAGTTTCGATTTGTTATCTTAAATCAGGTCAGCAAAGTTAATTATTAAAAGATTATCCATTACAACAACAAAGCTGATAAAAGTTTTTTTTTTTTTTTAAAAAAAAAGATATTTAGTTTCCCTATTATTTTACTTATATTTCTTTGTTACTATTTTTTACGAGGAAAATAGAACTTTTCACACTTTGTTTTCTGTCAGCAACAAAAAAAAAAAAAAAAAAAAAAAAAAAGAAGAAGAAGACATCCAAAGAAAAATCAGAACAAGATTAGCGTTGAGAATTATTATTTTCAAACATAAGAGTTAATAGTTATCTCCGTGAAAAAATTAAATCAAGAAATCAATCAATCGATATACTATGATATATTAAGCTATCGAAAATATTTTCAGATCTAATTATTTGTATTTTCTTTTTCATTAAATACTGAATTTTAAAAACGTAACAGAATATATTCTACGTGCAAATTAATTTAACAATTAGTTGAAAATCGCTTACTTAACGCACACAATTATTCTACAAAAACAAAAAAGAAAACTTCCACCACCTGATATTTTAACCGCGACTTACACAAGAAATCGTGCTTTCTCCTCAATGCCACACGTGATGGGCAATTCATTGCATCATCGACAGAAAAAAAGATAAAAATAAGTCATGAAGTCTAAAAACGCCTAAAACTCACCCTCGACACAACGAGTGAAGCACCATCTCCTTTAATTTCTTCTTTCATTCGGAACCCCCATGGGGGACCGTTTAACTGTACCCAGATACACTTTGCAGACATGGATAAATTTGAAGTGCAGCATCACATACCGACTGACCATGACATAATAATGTTACCCATCGTAAAAAAGGTATCTGAACGGCGAACTTCCGCGCTGTATTTACTTTAAGATTCTGCGAACGCTGCGAGCTTACGGCTACTATCAAACATGCTGTATCTTTTCTCATGTCAATTCAAAGTTGACGGCGAATTTGCTATCACGTTTTCATTCGCGGATAATAAGTATATTTTTTTTATTGTTTTGGTGCAAGAGTAATGTTGATCTTAATGCGTCTGTGCTCTACTGTCAAAAGCCATTTAATTAGATCGTGGCGCCATCTGTTAGATTTATTCATAACTGTTTCTCAAAACGCCCCCCCCCCCCCCAAAAAAAAACCCACAACAACTTTTCTTGATAATAAATTTTTCTAAAATGAAAAAAAGATCGTTTATGTGCACTGAAATTCTTGTAAAATAAACAATTTTTTAAAATTTCTTATTTATATAAATATTTCAATTCCATAATTTATTTTTTTCCAGATTTTATTTTTTAGAAATATTTCCAATGTGCATAATTCGCAATAGAGAGAGTTTATTATTATTATTTTTTTCTTCAAAGAATAAGTGTGACTAAATTTTTCTTATTTCGGCATGATTTTTGTTCAATATTTTTATTTGTAAAGCTAATTTTGAATGAGCTTTTATTGATTTTAATTTTTTTTTAAAAAAAAAGAATAATCTTTGAGGTGGATGGAAGAGGTGGTAAAAAATTTTCAACTTTTGGTTTCCTTCAAATACTCCTAAGCTTATGCACCCCATTTACATTTAAAAAAGTATCACTTGCATTAACTGGATTTCAAACATGAGCAATTTTGAAATATTAATCTTGACGACTTGTACCTATATTGACATAAGTTATAAAGAAAATTGAAGTTAATATATGAACAGAGTTTTTATGTTTGCATTGTGAATGAAAATATTCTAACCCTATAATTAATAATAATTTGCTTTCCTTCAATTCGGGATGTTTCAAAAGAACTTATTAAGCTCGAGTGAAAATCAAAGTGCTTGCAATCTTATACTAATCATGATAAAATTAATCAGTAATAACTACAAGAAAAAAGAATTTTTTGATTTATTTTTAGGACTGCTGATTCTTGAAATGACATGCATTACTTATGATTCATTCTTTCTAGAAAAAATACTTCCTGTTGATTCTTAGAAATGTATCCGATCATCTAGCGTTATAAGGCTACAAGAGAGAGAGTGTTTTCTGAAGATTGACGTTTTATTGAATTAATTCAACTTATACCATTCAAAGAATTCATTCTTTTCAAGTGAAGCAATAGGAAGGTTATCATAATGAGAAACAAAATTCATTTTAAATCATTAAAAAATGTATTAATAATTAGCAAAACATACCGTATTATGAAGAAATATAACATTTAATAGTAAAAAAAATTATTGTTATTTTAAAAAACGAGTTTTGTATAGACATTTGAAGTTAATAAATATTTTTATGGATTAATTATGCAAGCTTTTTGTTAGTCATTCTCTTACATTTATTAATTTATATGTTTATTTTATTTTCTATGTTTTCACCAATTTGCCTTCCTTTTAAGTTATGCTACTCATAGTTCCTTTTAAGCTATACCGCCGTCGTGTAGCCGGTGCTGATGCACGTTAAATCTGTCGGGGACCAAAGCCTTCCCGCTAGCGTGGTATGTAAGTTAGGAGAGAGAGGTGCCAGCTCAGGTGTCGTCCTCGTCACTTGACCGAGATTCAAAATTACGAAGTCCGTCACCAATAGCCTTCGTGTTGCTTCTAGTGAGACGTAGGAAACAAAACCAAACCTTTCAAGTTAATGGTGGGGGTTATTAATGAACTTAACTTTTAATTCTATAATTTTTCAAATTTTAATGCAATTTGCAATTTTTAATGTTAGTAGTTATTTGTCGAATTCGAATACAAAAACGGTTGTAATGGCAGGCGGATGTCTGGAGTCCCGACACCTTAAGGCTCCCGTCTACCGGGCATTTTGAACGCACTGTTTCTTAATCCTCTGGAATTTTCCCTACCTTTCTGAAACCTTTACAATTTAATTTATTTAAATGTAAAAAAGTGCATCCGAAAGAGCAAAAAATAAAGAAGGTTAAAGTACTGCTGAAGTACATTTTCTCCCCGATTCCTTAAAATATTTCTTAAAGGCTGGTAAAAATCCACTAACGAATCATTAAAATGGAGGTAAAATTATTTTTAAAAATCTGATCAAAAATGTAATTCCGTAGAAACCATCATTATTTTTTGCTCTTCTGAATGCACTTTGCTTTCAAATAGATAAAATAGTAATGGTTTTAGATCGGTAGTAAGAATTCCATAGGGTTTACATTATGTCCACGAATTCGAAATGGCATTCTAAAGAGCCTCACAACCCCCCAACTTTATACTTTTCGCTAATGATGAGAAGTTTGAACCTCGGATTCGTTGTAAGCTGTTGTTCTCTGGAATTTGTTTCTCTTTTAGAAAATGTTTTTTTTCTCTCAATCTAAGATGTCTATTTCATGATTTATTTCCATTTCCCTGTGATACTATCTTATTTCCGGTATCCAAGACTATAAAAGGATAAATTCCTTTTCAATGTCTTTTGTTTTTATAAAAAAGTGAGATCCGTTTTAGATTGACACGTCATCCTCTCAGTGCTGCTGTATCTATCTATGATCAAACTGCTATATTTTATCAACGAAAGGACTCTTGTGTTTATATTATAAAGGGTATCAGGACATCCGAGTTTGACTCCTTGTTTTTGGGATATACATCTTGTCAAATTATTAATAGAGCGAAGAGTTTTTGTGTTCCTAATAATGATATTTCGATCTTTCTATAGAACTATAAAAGTAATTTTTTCGTCATAAAGATCCCCCCCCCTCTCTATTGAATATGGATATGTTTTGCGAGATATATTTGCATTTAGGTACCATTTTTAAAAATAATATTCCATAAATATACAAAATATTTTACTCATCATATAGAAAACTATGCACAAAATATAGTGAACCTTCTTTTTTGATGATATTACTATATATTTTCTTTGCAAAAGTGATAGAACTACGTAATTTTGGAAATTTTAATTTTGTTTTTCCTTTTCCGCATACAAAATTATTTCTTAAAAACTAGGTGTTATTTGAAAAAAAAATATATTTTAGGTTCATTATATACATAAATACCTTATATAGAAGGATAAAAAATTTGGAACGCCATATTGTGTAATGGTTTTTATTAAAATGGTACATAAATGCAATTATATCTCGTAAAACATATGCATGTTCAAGTGAGAGGGGAAAATAATCTTTATGACGAAAGAATTTCTTTTATAGTTCAGTCAATAGATTGAAAATCTAAGCTCTACTAATAATTTGAAAAGATAAATATCACAAAAACAAGGAATCTTAGAGTTAATATTCCAAAATTCTTCGGATGTCCTGGTACCCTTAACGAAACGAAAATAATGTACAAGAACGAAAAATTTCTTATCTAGTATTATAATCATTCAGACAATCAAATTTATAATTTTCTTTTGCTCGGTAGCTAGAAAAATGAAACATCTATCAGGGGCTGAAAAAACTTGCCAATCAACATAAAGTAGCTTTGGACAAATTTGTAATCGGGATATCATAATTCGGAATCAAATGAAAGACCAGTAGAAAAAGTAGGGAACAAAGTCCATTAAAAGTCAATTTTTCATTCACCCGTTTGTTTTAAAATGAGATAGAAATTCCTAACGTTATGGAAAACGGCGAATCGTTTGCCATTCCCGCAGCAACCGAATTTACATTAGCATACATCAAATTTCGAGAGCAATTTAGAATCGATGAAACTGTGCAACTATTAGATGACGCAGATAACTCCAGCACTCTCTTTAGCGTAGTCAGTATCGTCAAGGCTAACCTTTTCGAACTTTTGAAATATCCGTCTGAGAATTCTGAGCAGCAAAAAAATAATCTTATAGACTTGAAAGAAATTCTAGAAGAGGCCAGCTCCAAATTCGCCGGTACCCGGATATTGAAGTTAAATCACGAAGTGAAAGCCTTCCGGGGAAAATCAATAACCTGGGACGTGACCGACTTCAAATCAATCGAATTCACATCTGTGAAATCAAAGAACAAGTCACGACAGCCGAATGAAGAACATTTAGCTAATAACAAAAATTGACGAGACAGTGTGCTAGAATAGTTTCGGCCATTTGACCATCCAAGAGGCTCCAGCCGCAGCGATGATAGGAAACGTTCCTTTTGCTTTTCTCTCTACTTCACACTGTTCTCCTCTGCCTGACAGCTCTTCCCAAGTGCCGAAGAGAAAATTTTCACCACCGATAACAACGAATAAAGTTCCAAAATCCGCAGCGCTCGTAAGAAAGTTGCAAGAAATCGCTAAGTTGAAACTGACTGCCAAGAGAACTCACTGGCTCCAATAAAAAATATTTCCGCCCACTCCATAGACCTACCACGCAATTCGGAGATACATCTACGAGGATCAACTGCAGAGGCATACCTATATGCTCCCAGAAAACAAAAAAATGCGAGCAGTGATCCCGCGAGATGCCTATCGACATGCTTACTGAGGAAATAACTAACGAACTCTTGAACAGGAACATCAAAGTAGAAGGCCTTCATGTCATCATGATCAATAAGATGTTGGGATAGACAAGTTTTTAAACTTGAAATCCCTTCTATCTTGAATTTTCTCACTCCTATTTTTATTCTTTCATACATAGAAAAAGCACACAGCTTCAGGTGCTGGTTCTCGATCAGGCAGAAAATATTGAAAGCAAGTAGTAAATATTTTATTCCAAGATACATTTAATTGCTTTCTTATATTGCTCACTGGCCCTTACGCTTTATTAAATGAAATGGTCAATTTTAACTTCAAATAAACCAAAATATGTGAGAAATACAATAGCACTTAAACCGATCTATGCGTAAGGTGACCTCATTTACCACAGAAGCTTTAGTAAGGACCATTTTCAAAGAAAATTTCGAATAGTAATAAAGAAAAGAGGGACTTGCGTGTGTGTGACTAATTTTTTCCCCGAAAGATACAAAATCATTTACTGTGCAAAATCGTTTATTGAAAAATTAAAATCATTACCCGTGCAAAATGTTTTATCCTGAACAAAAGTCTGAACTGACTACAGAAACATTTCGAGGTGGTTTTTTTTTTTTTTTTTTTTTTTTTTTTTTCTCACTTGGTGGAAAAGACGATAACTTTATACCCGGATCCAGTTCAATTTCCAATCTGTTTATATCTTTATTTTTTTAGGAAAACCAATGTTGAAAATCCGGCTACATAATTTCAGGTTGTGGCAAAAGCCACCAGAAATTTTGCAGCTTTTTTAAAATAAAATTAAATACTCTTGACGACATGACAGTCAAAAATTTAACGATGGTACTCTTTCTCATATTTCTCTGAGTGGTATGTTTAACGATAACTCAATTATAGACTCAACATCTAAATCCGGTAAATCTGTCTTGAATTCCTCGTCAAATATGAAGTGATTTCTTGTCCTTCGTTGATTATTTCGGGGAAATGTTCCTTAAGATTAATTTCTAGACCTAACAAATGTTCCTTCACAGCAGCTGAAATTTCATCCACCAATAAATTCGCATCATTCTGCAATTATATTAACTGTACAGCATGCGCAGTCAGGAAAAACAAATATGAAATTGGTGACCTTGAACTAAGGTGACCAACAATACTTTTTAAGGAAGTGTTGCGCTCCTTTTCCGTATATCATACCCCCTTTAAAACCTGTACTGAAAAAATACTCCTTTGTAACTTCTGTACTCTTTTGTACACCTGAAAATATAAAAACGATAACCTCTATTTTACGCTATCTTTCAAATGTTCGTATATATAAAGTTGTCTGTAATGATAGGTAGATATGTGCTGTGACATTAACTTAGAGAGCTCCTTTGCTGTTTACCAAACGAGGACTGTGCCATTGTGGGATTCTTCGTGCTGCAAACCAAAGTAATACGGCATAGTTTTAGTGAGTTTCTGTGAGAGAAAACGTTATTTACTTACTAAATACTCTAAAAACTCTCTGAATAATTCTAAGGGTAAGTACTTTCAAATGAATATTAATGTTAAATGAAATGTTAGTTTTTTTTCTATTAATTTTAAATCAATATAATTTTCTCAAACTTGCTTGAGATTTAATTTTTTAATAACTAATTATTACTACTGCAAGTATAAACTAATTTTTAGAATGCAATTTGAGTAATTCAAAGAGGCATAAAATATCTTTTTCATAGAAATTTAAAAAACGAGAAATTTTCAATTAAGTATAGACAACAAAGAAAATGATATTAATTCTGTGGTTAATATACAATCTGCACTGGAGAAATATCCAAAAAAATTCACACAACAATAAAATATGATTTTAAAAATTAAAATTTACATAAATTTAAATTTTTACCGAAATTGCAAATACATAATTTGAATGCACGTGGTTCAGTTTTTTTCCACTCAACTCTAATCACCATATCCATTGGAATTCCGTTTGTACTCCTTTTATTAAAAAAAAAAAAAATGTTGATTACCTTACCTTGAGTGGATGTGTTCCTCCGCCACTCCATATCACTTTGCCGAGTTATGGTATGAGGAGGAGGGTAGACCCGGCATTTTTTTCTGTGACCTGGCATTGGTCCACGGCTCACCTGGACTAAATGGCTTCAAAATTGGAAACATATTGGAGTAATTTTGCACGAACATGATATGTCAAAGCAGCACGTCGTTTCATTGTTTACGTTATACAAGTACTCCTCTTCATTAAACCGCATACATGTTCAGAATTTGCAAATTACATTGAAAAAAAAAATTTTGGAGAGAGATTCTGCGAAGAATTGTATCCGCAATAAAATTCCTTGGAAGCTTATGTATTTCTATTAGGGGCCATAACAAGAGTGCCACATCTTCCAGCTAATGCAATTATTTGATCAGTTCAGAGTATTTAAGCAAATATGACGATTTTTTTAAAGTCGCTCTTATAAAACAGACAGAACAAGATAGCGGACATGTACGTTACTTATCATATCAGACATGCGATGAACTCTTGCAAATTGTTGATTCCCTTGTAGCTATACTATGAATGAAATAAGAAAACGCAAAGTATTTCACTAATATTTTAGATTCTACTCTCGATGTTATGCATGTGAATCACTTTACTTTTGTAACGTGCTGTTTGTCAGAAAATGGGAATGTTAATGAAAGATTTTTAAAGTACTTCCCTATAGAAAGGCACATGATGTTGTGTGTCTAGAAGATATAATTTTATGTAGCAGAATTTGCCAGTAGATATAAAATATTGCAGAAGCCATTCATACGATGATACTATAAGATAAATATTTACTCTTGGTGGGCAAGTACAATAATTTGCAGACAATGATAAAACAAGAAGCTCCATAAGCAACGTTGATACACCGCGTGCTCTAGCCATTTATTTAATTTAGTTAATATTGTTGCTACAAGAGCTGAAGTTATGTTTCCAGGTGTTTTTTATTCACACAAAATTTGTTTCCCCCCCCCTTTGTATCAATGTTTCGATGGAATATGTAATGCAATAAATTGGATAAAAGTTCTTATACACTGCTGGCCATACAAAATGCAACACCCTGAAGGAAGCATGTAAACCATGTGAAATTTATATCATGCGATTACGACGATGAGCTAAGCAAATCATTAGCATTGCAGCGCAGAGACACATCACGGGCGACTGTAGCGCCACTCGCAAGAGCTATATAAGGGGAGAACAAATTGGCGATTTGAAGTATGGCAATTGTTTTTTCGTGCGTTTTTTTGCATAAGCTGTTTATCTATGCCTCGTGTAAGACATCGAGCGTCTTTTGACCAAGTTTCTGAATTCGGGGCTGAACGCACCCACCTCATTGCACCACTGCCCGTGATGACAGGCAGATTGTGTGCATGGCAGTGATAGATCGTGCAGCCACATCACGAACCATAGCACAACAGATTCAGTCTGCTACGCATCATTCGGTGTCCGCTCGTACCATTCGACGTCGTTTGCAGCAGAATGGAATGTCCTCAAGGCGTCCATTGCTTCGTTTACCCTTGACTCGAAACCACAGGTGTTTGCGCCACCAATGGGGTAATGAACGGCGGACATGGACAACGGAATGGAACGTCATTGTGTTTACTGACGAATACCGCTTCTGCCTACAACATCACGATGATCGGATTCGAGTTTGGAGACACCGGGGTGAGAGGCTGCTGAACTGTTGCGTTATGCATCACCACACTGGTCCTGCACCCCGTATCATGGTTTGGGGTGGTATTGGATTTCACTCCCGCACTCCTCTAGTACGCATTACCGGTACACTGAACCGCCACCGCTACATCTCTGAGGTGTTGGAACCCGTGGTCCTCCCATACCTTCAGCTCTTGTCATCAGCCATATTTCAACAGGATAATGCGAGACCACACGTGGCAAACAATGTTCAAGAGTTCTCCTTTACCCATCAGATTGAATTGCTTCCTTGGCCTGCTTGTTCTCCCGATCTATCGCCAATCAAAAATGTATGGTCCATGCTTGCACAACGACTGGCCCGGACTACACTACCCGCTACACCAGATCAACTTTGGCAATATATGGAAGTCGCATGGACCGCTGTAGCCCAAGGATACATCCAAAGCCTCTTTGATTCTATGCTGAGGCGTGTGGCAGCGGTTATAGTCAACAATGGCGGCTACACTAACTACTGATTTTGTCATCATCCTCACTTCACAAGAGGCTGTAATTTTAATCGTTTAATCTTTGTACAACATGTTATCTGCCAAATAAATTTCGCTGTGATATCTCTGGTCCTTCTGGGTGTTGCATTTTGTGTGGCCAGCAGTGATTATTAAAGAAATTTTCAGAAAAAAGATGATCTGTCAGGGCTTATGAAGCTGTAGTGATAAAATATGACTACAAAAATATAAAATAAAAGAGGTATTAGAGGAGATATGCAATTCCACATACTTTTTGTTTCTTTGAAAATAGATCTAGAGCCTCTTCAGGATTTACTTTCATGTCTTTGCTCGTATTTAGCATATTTAGACCATTCCGCCACTTATGGTGGATCTTAAAAATGACTTTATTCTTTTTAAAGCGTTAAAGGACTTTCAGCAGCGCCAGTTGGGATTGGTGAAATACTAAGAATTTTTAAAATAAATTGTATGTTAAGAAACATTGAAGAAAATTTCAAAGCTTCCATTTAATTGTCAACTATTTGCATCTGGTTTATTCAAAAATCTTTCATCAAAAATAGTTCTCTCCAGTAAGGGCACCTATACTTGAGGGTAAGTCACATTCATATTTTCAGTTTACATCAATAATACCTCAATCAGAAAAGTTAAATTCAGAAAAAGTATTTGGGAATTACTTTTTGTAACTTCCATGTGACATTAACGTTTTGCTTATCAAAGCGGATATATAGCTCAAAAATAAGAAAATACAAGTAAGGTAAATATATATTTACTCGAAAAAGGTCCATATAGGTTCTATTATAAGAGCATTATATTCGATATATTGTCGATTAGTGGAGATTCTGGGAATTCTTATTTCAACATTCATTTTCTTAGTGATGTACTTTAAATTTTATTTTGTTTCTTCGAATATACTTTTAATTTTATTTTCAAAGTTGTCTCGAATTCTTTTTAACATAGATTTCGTTGCCTTCACCGCTGACATTCCTGTGTTGTAATCAAGATTGGAGCTCTGCAATTGGATTGACTAAGGAAGCGTAGTTACCAAAATTTTTTAATATATTAAGGCTTAACGAAATTAGAAATTTACAAATTGCAACGAATAGTGACCAGACTTTGCTTGAGGAATGCGAACCGCTACTATTAATCTCGTTCAGAATTCTGCAAAAAGTATTTCAAAAAAAATATAGGATTCCATCGTGTCTCTCTATATATCTAGTTTCACAAATTTTTTGCCTTTGCTATCATTGTGTCTTGGTAAAATGTCAATTCGCATTTAAATTATTCCTCAGGCAGATTACCGTAAAAAAGCATTTATTCTTGTAATTATACATTAAAAAAGAATTATTACTGATTGTATGAGTAGTCATAATTTTTTCTGTTTATGAAAATTTATACCCTAATACATTTTTTTGTTGATGCAGATATTTCTATCTTGTCAATTCTAGGAATATACGATCCTCTAAATAAATTCATTTGTATTTCTCATGAATCCTTAAGTATATACATTTATTCCGTAATAGTATATGAGTTTTTTTATTTTTTTTTATCAATTTAGAATTCATTTCGAATTCTTTCTGTTAAAGAAATTATACGTGAAAATTGTTTGTTTAATATATTAGAAAAAATAATATCAATAATTGAAAAGTATTTACTTTATTTTTCTATTGAATGATTACTTTTTTATTGAATGTTGAAAATCTTATAAGTACTTTAAATATTGCATATTCTTTTTAAATTTGTATATGTATCTTGGTTGAGAACGTAAGTTATTTCGAATTCTGCATAAACATTTATTTTCACTTAAGCAGAATCAATTAAGCAAACCCAATAAAATAATTTCATTTAACTGAGTTAAAAAAAATTTAGATCGACTTTTTTTCAGAATAGCTAACTGTTATAAAATATTTCAAATTTTATTCGCGCAAAATGTCTTATTGATTAAAAGGTAAGAAAGAGGACTTGCTTAACCTAGCATCACAGTTAAGTTTAGAAACCGAAATTGAAAAATTGGATTATAAATAGCACAGGGTACGACGACGAAACACCAAATTGATGTATGATAATATTGAAGAGAGGAAGGAAAAGAAAGAAGAGGAAAAGCACTGACAAAGAGATGAGACTTCTCTGCTAAATTAGAGGAATTTGAAGATGTCCGGAGGACATTGAAGACGAAACCATGCTTCTCGCCATCTTTTCGGAAGCAAGAAGCCAGATTGCTGAATAAGTTCGTTAATTTCGGAAGATGTGAAAATCGTCACAGGAGAACTGAAAATTTCAATTCTGAAAGTAGATACTTATGAGACTCATCCGAGTAAAGAATTTGAAAAACGAATACCTAGAAAATGTTTCATTTGTAATGCTCCTAAACATTTACGCTACAATTGTCCTGAAGTAAAGAAAGAGTCGGAACCTGAGAAACCATCGAACTTTGAAATACAAACCTCATTTGTTGTCCTGCAAAAAGGACTACCTAAAGATTGGTGACAAAACCATTTCCTCTCTGATAGATACTGGAAGTTCAGTTAGTCTCATCCGTGAAGACGTAAGTACAAAGATTGTCGACCAACAAAAGTTGTCTAAGAAATGCAATATTCTATCCGGAATAGGTAAATAGCATGTGTTGAGGAAAGGTACTTTTAAACATGATCTCGTCTTAGATGAAGATCATTATTCCTTAACATGGCATGTTGTGCCGATTAAGCATCTAAACTTTGAAGCTATCATAGGCATAAACATTTTGGAATAAGCTTCTTTAAAGTTTACAGAAGAGAGTGTCGAGTTCCACAAATAAGAAGGGAAAATTATCAAGATAAGAAAGAAAGCATTCGCCCTGAAGCAAAAGGAAGTGTTCAAGAAATTAAATGTCTGAGAACCAAAGAACCTATAATAAGAAGAGAAAATAGGCTTCCCAGTACCAGATAGATGATTTAATAGCGGTCCAATGTACACAATTTGGTGTAAGCCTCAAACTCAGACTAAATTTTTCGGACCATATCGAGTTACTAAAATTCAGCCCAGAGATCGATATGTGATAGAGAAAGCAGGCGATCATGCAGGCCAGAATGTAACTACCACCTTTGTTGATCTAATGAAATACTTCTCCCCTGGGTAGATAAAATTTAACAACCTTATGTTCTCAATCGCAAATCCTTTTTTTTTTTTTTTTTTTTTGGTAATGTTTATATTTCTTAGATATACAGCTGTAAACTTGAGTTCGATCAGATTGTAAGGTTATTACCAAATGTCTCTGAGATCATCGACACTCAGCACTGGCCGAGCTGCAGGATGTATACATTTTGAGACGCCTTCCTCACTAGAGGGCATCACGAACTTGACCTCTACTTTGTAACCTCATTCCAAGGGGCTCACACGAGTGTTCGCAGAGGCAAGGGTGCGGCCAGCATGGAAAGACGTGCAATCTGATAGCTCCTTAATATGTATGCCCAATAGTTTTATTTTAACTTTTAAATACTTTATAAATATATTATTTTATTAAAAGTCCTTTTTTAAAAATCCGCCTGTTCAGTGAATCTGGTGCAACCCCTAGACAACATAAAAAAACGAGCCATGTACTACCTTTCTGTAGTTAGGAAATTCACACGCGCGCGTGTATTATAAGGTTGGTTTATAATCAACTAGTTCTTGAATAACAACTGATTAGTCGAAAATATACATTTAATTAGAATAAGCGTAATAGTTCTGTTTACATCTCGTATCGACTATATTTATGCGTTGCCAACATTCGTTATTTATAACATAATTTAATAAGAATACGATTACAATTATTTCATCGATTCACTTTATGTGAACCTTACATTCGGCCCCGCTCAATATGAAATTTATATAGACAAAAATAAATTTTAAAATTGAAGCGTAAAAGAAATAAAACTTTTGTTGAAGGCTTAGTACCTCTCAGTCTCTTCGTCTGTACTGTTTTCTTCGATGGTTGGTGTATTTCGTTTAAAGTAAGGGCGAAGATGTTGTACGTGGACAACCTTTATAAATTTGTTCTACTGTGTCGTAGACTTTATCTCGTAACATACGGCCCCGACTGGACGTACAATCACAAATGGTCCTTTGAAAATGGGAGAAAGTTTGTGATCTCCTTTTTTTTGGCCAGTCGTATAACACGAGATCTCCTGCCGTGAAGGAATGGGATCTGCGATGGAGATCAAATCTTTGCTTGTTCTTCAAATGTGTTTTATACACATTATTTGCCGCTTCGGCCCTAGCCAAAGTTAAAAGGTCTAGTTGGTCTTCACGTGGTGTGTCATATATGAAGCTTCCGAAGAATCTATCCACCCATTGCACTAAAGAGGTCCTTCTCATTTTCCACTCTTTATGCAGTCTCTTCTTTACACGTTTCCACTCAAGTTTTTGCAAACCAGGTCTCAACTTACTCTTTTCTTTGACGAGTCTTCTTTTCACTCCCGACCACAGAGTTCTGCGTTTCCATCTCTTCCACCTCATTTTTCTGGCCTCCCTTCGAAATCGTTTGCACTTCGGAATTTGAAAAGGGCTATTCTGTGTCACAATTGGCTGATTGAATTCGATGCATGTCTCGGGTTCGATATTTTCCTCTGCAGCATCTGCGATGCGTTTAATCGCATCTTCCATCTGGTCGATTGGGTGCGGATCAATCTTCGTAATGGAATTAATGGTGCGAGAAAAATCTACAGCAACTCGTCTTGTAGTGCTTTCATGGAAAGGCTGGTCGACTATGAATGCAGGAGCGGCGTAAGGCGAGTTGGAAGGGCGACAAATTCCTTGTTTTAACCATTTTTGAATTTGACTATTTAGAAATTGGCGATCAGGCTCTGAAAGTCTATACGGTCTACATCTAATTGGCTTTTCATGTTGTAATTCGATTTTGAATTCCACATATGGACATAGTCCAATGTTATCATCATTAGCATAAAAAACGTCAGTAAATTTTCCAATTACTGCATCAAGTTGAGCTTGTTGAGTTGTAGAAAGTCCTGCAGATTTAGAGATCAGATTTGTTTCGGATGAAACTATATTGGATGTGGCTTCTGGCAAAGTAACATCATCTAGTAAGGGTTGATTAAGAGCGACGCAATTGATACTAGGTTTTGAAGCATGAATACATTCCTACAAATGAAATGAAGTTGGAGTAGAAATACATAATGAGCCGTTAGGGTCATAAGTGCATCTAGCTTGAACGTGTTGCTGCCAATCGAATCCTAAAATAAGTTTAAATGGAAGCTGGGTGCAGATTCCAATTTTAGGCATCATATGCTCCACATTTCCAACAATTATGTTTAAAGAAATCCAACCTATTGGCTTTATTTCATGGTCAACAACTTGGAACTGCCCATCATTCCACGGGTGAATGACAATATCACTTGGGACACAAGATTCTTGAATGACTGTGATATCTGCACATGGATCACAAAGGGCTTGAATTTCTGTATCATTATTAATAATAACAGGTATTAATGCACGCCTATTCGTTTGAGTTC
The DNA here is from genome assembly GCA_019974015.1 of Nephila pilipes. NCBI lineage: Eukaryota > Metazoa > Arthropoda > Arachnida > Araneae > Nephilidae > Nephila > Nephila pilipes. The sequence continues at coordinate 538,975 of BMAW01098118.1, read as the reverse complement.
TAATACAATTTATGGAAGGATTATTTGTGGTTGTAGATCTTCCAGATGTCGAGTTGCGATTATTGTTGTTGCGGCGGGAATTCGAAGAGTTAAAACTGGTGGTTTCGGCTAATGCGTGATTATTAGAACTAGTTGAACTGCTGTGTGTGTGTGTGTGTGTGTGTATAAAATATGCGTACATACATATAAAAAATATACGTACATACATACACACACACATATACAATGGCTCAATAAAGAAGTCAGACAGTGGTTTTCTCACTGTTCTGCTTATATTTTAATGTTTAAAAATACATAGTATAACAAATCAAATATAATGAAAAATCATGATAAGTTTTATCTAAAACTAGTATGATAAAAAGAACTGCAAAATTAATTTCATACGTTAAAAATATATAAACCCTAAAAATATACACAAAATAAATTCTAAAAGAACTCGGACGCTTAGAGATCAAAAACAAATATAATAAATATAAGAGCATTCAATATTTTGTAGGCAGTCGTTTATGTTTTATTACTTATTGCTCTCAATATTTTAGGCATTGACCCTACAAATTTTTTACAAATATTTGGATCAATTTTATACCACTCAAGTCGGAGCGCATTTTTAAGTCCATTTTTGTCTTTTTATGTGTTTTTTTAAATTTATTTTCCACATATACCCAAAAATTTTCAGTCACATTTATGACATTTATGTCAGGTGCTTGTGGAGGCGTTGCTAACACATATGGTTATTAAAACAAAAGCCACACAAGCACGCAATTTTGTATAATTGTCTTAATAATAACTAAAAACCTACTTAATTCCCTATTGCTCGGCGCTTTGTAGCAAACATTCTTCCTTAACAGTTAAATATTTTGTTTGGTCTATCATGCCATCAATTATATGAAGTTTTCCTGGACAACTGGCAGACATGCAGCTGCAAACCATGATTGAGCCACCACCATGCTTCACAGTAGCTCTTAAAGATTGCTCTAGAAGTTCTTGATTTGGTTTTCGCCATGCGTAATATTGACCATCTGAGAGAAACAAATTGAATTTGCTTTCATTAGCAAATAAAACCAATTTTTAAAAGGAAAAGTCTTTATATTTATAAGTTTTTGCAAATTTCATTCTTTTCAATCTGTTGCATTTATTTATAAAGGGCTTTTTACGTGCCACTCTTCCATGTAAATTGTTTCTACGTAAAATCAGCCTTATTGTTTCTGGATTAACAGTTTTATGTAGATATTGTGACACACCACATTGGTTGGCTTAGGAACACTAAGTTTAAGATTAAAAACGAATTGCCTTACAATCCATCATTCCTCTTTGTTCTAAAACGCCTTTGGTCTATCAGATTTGTGCTTATTTTCAATTGATTTTGAAAATTTTGAAACGTTTATTTATATCAAAAACTATAGAATGAGATATACTTATAATTTTACTGATTTTTTGAATCGATTTTTCGTCTTTGATACTTTAAAACGAGTTTTCTTTCCTCTATTGATGCCTGTCCTCTTTCTTTTCCCATTTGAAACTTCTAACTTTACTAAACTCATGACAATGAATAAAAATCTAGCTTGAAATGCAAAATTCAAAATTTGAAATCGGTAAATAATGCCAAGGTGGGAAATCTCACTTTGAGTTGCCGATAAAAAGGCAATATCCCCACTTGTCCGAGTTCTTTTTTTGAATGATTTGTTTTAATTTTCTTTTTTAAAACGTTTTTATGTATTTCACTTGGTGTGTGTGTATGTGTGTCAGATTTTTGATCGTTAATTTAACCAACTTCCCATCAAGCTAAAGCTCTGAAACTTTGGGAGTCGTTCTTACTCGCCTAACAATGCAATATTTAGACATTTGCGACAATTTTAACTAATATTTTTTTTAATATTGCAGTTTAGCCCAAACACTTGGTGCGATATCAAAAATTGGCACCAAACTTGGCGTCTTTTTTTGGCTCAACGTTAAGTGCATAAAACGGACCATGGTAGCCACATTTGGCAAAATACTGCCAAATAATTCTTGTCGCCAAGGGTGGTTGGGTTAAACTGCATTCCAACCATTTAATTTACCGGATGAATTAATTAATTTTAGTTAGTTTTAACGTTTTTAATTATTTCACTTGGTGTGTGTCTGTCTGTGTGTGCATCAGAGTGTCATCAAATTTTCTATCGTTAATTTAACCAACTTCCCATCAAGCTAGAGCTCTGCAATTTTGGGAACCGTTCTTACTTGCCTAACAATGCAATATTTAGATATTTGCGACCAGTTTTAACTAATATTTCAATTTTTTTTTTCGATACACTTTGCCACCATATAAAAACGTTGGTTTTTATCTCGAATTATTAATTTTCAACTGAAATAAAAAAAAAAAAATTTAAATTAGTAGAAAACTAATTTTAATTAAATATGTACATAAAAAATTCTACTTTATTTTTTAACTATTTAATTTAGGCAATTAAATGCAATGGCATAGTGTCTGACTTCTTCATTGAGCCACTGTATATGTGTGTGTGTGTGCGTGCGTGCGTGCGTGGTGCCCGATAGACGTTCTGGGCCCACTAGCACCACCTGCAGACGTCTTTGGAAGCAAGCAAGCATTGAGTTGATAGACGTCAGACGAAAAACTGTGTGGCGAAAAACTTTCCTGTTATTTTCGGAAGCGTTGTTGTAATGTTAATTTGGAACTTTTTATTTGATCTCTATTGTATATGTTGGTATTAACTGTGAAAATATTCTCTTATATTAATAAATAATTAATAATCAATAATCTTATTTAATTATGTCGGCCATCCGTGACTCCACATCATAAGTGGGATAGTCGAACTCATGAACTAACGGTATTACTTAAATTTTGTTTCAATTAAATTCTATTCTTTTTCGATAACGAGACAGTTTTTGTATCGACGATATGTGTTAATGCCCAAGGATTTTTTTTTTTTAAATTGGATTAGTACGTTGTACGAAGAATTCTACATCAGCTTTGAAACAAAAAAAAAGGGGTACGTACTGTTTATTTTTCTATTTCAAGATGAAAATGTTAAATGATATTAATGAAATAAACATTGCATTGAGGAATTGTAGAGTAGTAAAAATAAGAATGCTACATAAATTTATTTTTGATTCTGACGGAAATCGTTTAAATCGAAAGAGAAAAAGAAAATTTCTTGGCTTTGGTTTTTAGACCGAAAAAACCAAAGCCAGGAAAATTATTTTTCGCCCAACGAGCTTATTTATGCAATATATTAAATATTCCATTTATGGCACAAAGCAGGAAGTTGCTAGTAGAATTCTATGTCTATTGTGCGACCTTGACGCGTTGGCCGATAACTGTGCTGAAGTTCTTGCAGACACAGACGATAAAAATCCACCTCATAATTCAGGAGAAAAGAAAAACAAAAATGATTCATCCATGCAATGTGAAAGTAGAGATGATTTCTATATGCAATGTAATATAAATAATGTTAATGATCATCTCAAAGATCATTGTAGAAGTAATATAAACAAAAAAGCTCCGCTATTCATGACATTGATATTAATTATTCTGATTTTGAAAGCACCATTTCTAAGTATTATGCAGAATCTCATGAAAATATAATAAATTGGATAGATCACTTTGAGAATATTTCTGAATTGCTTAGTCCAAGGATGGCGAACCAATGGCACAAGACACAATATTGTGGGCACGCTACCAATCACAAAGTTCACTATGAAGCATATAACAAACGAACGTTTGTTATTGTAGTTATATCGTGGACTACAATTGCTAATGACGCATAGTTTGTTTTCGCATAGCATAATAGTCAATTTCTTTGATACAACTGTATTTTAAAGTTTATTTGTATTATATTTACGATTTGTAACTGTTATTTAATATGGCTAGTACAGCAAAAAGATAGTAAGTGTATCAGAAAATTTCAAACTTGGTGCACTTAGAAATATGGCATGATTAGTAAATACGACAAAGCTGTGTGTGTTTTATGTTTTGGATTAGTGGTATGTAGAACATCGTCTGTTAAACGCCATTTTGAAACAAATCACAAATTCGTTATTCAAAAAAGTGAACCAAAGTAAAAGGAATTAATTGAAAGTGCAATGAAAGACAGATATAAGCAGTCGACGTCTGTGATTAAATATGTTGGCAAAAATTGTCATACGAGAGCAGCAAGTTACTCGGTTGCAAATGTCATTGTTCGGCATTTTAAACCTTTTCATGAGGGAGAGTTTTTGAAGGAAACCCTGTTAGTCTGCGCGCCCTCACTTTTTGATGATTTCGATAATAAAGAAAAGACAATTCAGCGCATCAAAGATATTCCTATATCTAGAAACACTATAAAAGAAAGAATCTTAAAACTGGCCGGAAAGGCAGATCAACAAAATATTGACATTAACTCCGCTCATTTTATATCGCTTTGTCTTGACGATTGCGTAGGAAACGTCATTAAGGAAAAATTAATTCCGATAACATCGTTGCTAACAACTACAAAGGGACAGATATTTGTATGGCAATTAAAAATTCCCTTGATGAGAAAGAAATTGACTTCAAAAAAATTGTTTCAGTAACAACTGATAATGCTCCAAATACAGTAGGCAAAAAAATGGTTTCATAAGTTTATTTCAAACAGGTAGGGCGGTAGTCACAAAAATAGTAGTTAATCTCATTTCGTCGCAGGCTTTATATAAGCGAAAGTTTGATGCTTTGTTAAATGAAGTAACCTCGGTGTATAATGGCTTACTGATGTATAATAATGTTCGCTGGTTGAACCTCTTGAACGCACTTCAAAGATTTGTTAATTGCTTAGAAGAAATCAGACTGTTTTTGCAAAATGTGGGGGAAATTGAACAATACCCACAGTTGTTGGATATTATGTAGCTTTAAAACTTGATGTTTTTATAGACATATACCAACGTTTCAATGAATTGAACATTAAGATTCAAGGCACAAATAAAACAATTATCGTCATGATAGATCTCATTCCCTCTTTTGACGCTAAACTGCATGTTTTCACACAGGAACGATATTATTACAAGAAACTACAAGTATTTTCCAAACGTGAAAAAAAATCAACGATTTAGATATACATGAGAAACTAGACGAAGAAACAGTCACTGAAGAATTTATTTCTGTTATTGATTCTTCAATCAAGAGAGATTTTCTCAGTTCCAAGAATTATCGGAAACACTCTAGTGTATTATGTACCATGATGTGACTTCATTTGATAATCTGAACTAGTCCCAATTCGATTGACTGGAATTGAAGAATTTGAAATGCAGCTGATTGATTTCCAGTCCAGTTCAATATGGATTCAAAAATTTATTCAAACATGGAAAGAGTTGGAATTAATTGAAACAGAAAGACTGAGAAACAATATAAATAAAAATGCCTTTAACAAAATTTTGGAAACATGGAATTCGTTACCAGACACATTTAAATGTTTGAAGAAGCTGGCTCCTGCTATTTTAACCATATCTTCATCTACCTATTCCAGCTAGTCAATATTTTCAGAGATAAATAACATTAAAGACTCGCTTAAAAACCGTTTGATAGATGACTCCAGTTCAACATGCATTCTGATAAAAGTAATATCTTACAACCATAATATAAGTTACTTGTCATCTAATCTGCAACAACAGAAGTCACGTTAATGTTACTTCAATTTGAATTGCGCTTAATATATAACTGAGACATTGTAAAATTAGTTAATAGTATTTAGTATTATTATTTTTCCTATAATCACGAAGTCAAAATTATTTGATGGCATGGCCTCATTAAATATTTTTTTAGAAAAAATGGTACAAAAAATTCACAAAAATTTATCTTCGCTAAAAGATCGCTAGAAGGAACTGCTGTATTATTTGTTCGTACAGAAACGGAAATTAATTCCTGTCGAAAACTGAAACAAAATTTTATTGATGAATTTTCATTCGAGATAAATTCAGCTAATTTGCATGAACTTTTGAACAGAAGAAAAATGAGGGATTCTGAATCCGCTCCAGAATATTTTCTAAAAATGAAAGAAATGTGCAGATGTAGGAAAATAGAAGACACAGCTTTGATGCATTATGTAATAAAAGGGATTTATGATAAACAAGAAAATAAAATAATTTTGAACAGATGTAAGGATTTATTAGAATTTAAAGAAAAATTCAAAGTATATGAAATAATTAAAAGTGATTCTGCAAAAAATAAAGATGCTTTCTATAAAATAAAAACAAAAAAAATGATCGTAATTATAGATTTAACCCGTTCACTCCCAGCTTATCACATGCGATACGCTCGCGATTGCTCTTCTGTGCCCATCTTATCACATTAGATACGCTCTGAGAATGCCTGCTGCAGACCAACGTATCAATAGAGATACGCTTGATGAGGAAGTTTTATTTGATTTATTAAGGGCACTATATGGCGTTACAATACCACGAAATCTATATAGATAGGTTAATTGGAGTGTTGACCTTGGTGATATGGGCTTGGATTTCACTTCTGGCTATCAGGAGGGGGGGGGGGAATTGTTAAAAACACGTGTTGCGGCATGGCTCTTTAAATGTAATGACATGATTTAAAGGGTGCACTTGCTTTCGGGTTGCTTTTTTCTTTCTTTCTTGTTTCTTAGAAGTTCGAATGAGAATCTATGGATATTTATGGGGGTTAGGGCTTTTGGTAGGAGATGCTCTCAGCTGTTCGTTTCATTCGATCGTTTTTTTACTTGTAGCGACAGTCATGACGAAAAGAAAATATTTGTCTGATACTGAGATTTGCGCATAAATGAATGAATCTGATAGTGATGTTAGTGAAAATAATCTAAATCTGTACATAGGCATTAAATGAAAAAAAAGGACGAAGAAGATGTGCCCTTTGCTCAAAATCTTGCATAAAGCGTCAAAAGTTGACAAAATATGTGTGTAAGACATGCGACGTTGGACTATGCATTGAAGAATATTTTTTTTATAAAAATACCGTACAGCGAAATAAGATTCGTTTTTATAACTTAATATTTCATGTAATGGTACATCATTACACCATGAAATTTATAAAACATGTAAGTATATTTTGTATTTTCGTAAAAGATATGATTTTTATGTAATAATTTTATGTATAAAACTTACAATTTTCAATTAAATCTTTTTTTTTCTCTTTCGTATATATTAAGTTTAATGCATTTTAAATAATATATGTAAAAACCGAAATATTCTAATGAATAGCCGATTTTAGAGGAATTTTTTTCGCGAATTAGACTTAATATCTAAAATCGTCTGGGCACAGCGTGACACTCCGCGGTAAGAAGCCGTGTGCCCAGAGAAGCACTTTTTTCTCCCTCCGGTATTGAAAGGGTTAATGCTTTAGATAGAGTAAAACCTAAATTTGATTATGGTGATAAATTTAATTCTAAAACCGGAAGTATGAATAAAGGGAAATTTAATGGTGGTACTGAAGGAATAAAATGTAATGATTTTGAAAGTCGTAATAATAAAATTTGTTTTAATTGTTTGGATTCAAACCACATATCACGATTTTGTATTCATAAGGATAAGGAACTTAAATGTTTTGAATGTGGGGCCTTTGGTCATAAAGCTTTAGAATGCTCAAAAGCTAATCCGAAACCAGAAATAGCTAACTTAGATGTTATGTTCAAACCAAAACTTAACAATAAAGTAATGATTAATGATTTAAGTGTTAATTCACTTATTGATACCAGAAGTCAAATTACATTGCTTCATAAATCAGTGTTTGTTAAACTAAATGTTAAGAAATTTGTCTCCATTGAATTGTACTTTAAATGGATTTGGTAAATGCGAAGAAAAACCATTGGGTTGTTTTAAAAGGAACATTCAAATTAATGATTTTAAGTGCAATGCAGATATATGTGTTGTTGAAAATGATGTTGTGTCTTATGATGTAATTGTTCCGAACTGAATACTTTCCCAGCTGAAACCACGTGACTCCCGCCAAAGGACGCTGTTTATTGGAGTGAGCAACGTCAAAAACAGAACTTACTTGAAACTTAGAACTAAGAACGAGAGAACGCTTTTTGCTCTATTATGTAACCTGTGTTGTGTCTTGTAGTGATGTGTAACTGTAGTAATTAATGAATATATATTTTTATTTAAAAGGAAGTTCAGAGTTTTCATTTACATAAGATGATGAGTTTGTTTTGTTAGCAACTAAAGCTTAAAGCACCAGCTCCCCGGAACGACAGAAAAGGTATGTCAAATTTTGATATTCTTAATGAGTAATTATTGACATACCTAATCTGAAAAAACGAGAAACTTAATTTAATTATTATTTGTTTTGTTTCTTGACAGTAATCGTTGGACTTGATGTTCTAGTGCAAGGTGAAACGCTAATTAATGCGTAGGAATTACTATCAAAGATAAATGTCAGTGTTTAAAGGAAATTAACACATTATCAGTGCTACCAATTGAGGTAACCTTTAACGAAGTTGAACTGAACAATGAACCTGACGTTCCAAATACTTTTAAAGATAATGTACAGCAATTAATTTCGAATTACGTACCGCACAAAACTAAAATCATTGTACTGGGTCCAGATGAAAATTTGGATTTAATCAAGATAACTGGTACAAAGGAAGGTATTAATAAAAGCATGAAATTCAATTAATATCTGATGAACTGAGTAAATTGCATTTGAACATCTGTTAGTCACTAAAATGTATCATTCCTTCATCATTGGACCTTTTAACGAAACCATTAACCAAACAATCAGAGAAACTAAGGCTACAATCAATGTTCCTCCTGCGTCAGTTATGAAGGATGAACTTACAATTTGCTGGAGAAAAAGAAGCTGTAGCTAAAGTAAAGGTTAGAATTCAAAACATCTACGAAAAATGAAAGCGAAATTTTCAAAGTGTTTCTGTTGAAGTTCCTAAAAATCGGCATAAGTACATTATTGGACCATGAGGACAAACCATTCAAGAAACTCTTCAGGAAACTGGTGTGTCTGTTGAATTGCCTCCACCAGAGATGCATTATGATACTATAACAATAAGGAGCGAACAAACTAAATTAGGTCTTGCTTTGACCTTAGAATAAGGCTAATTATGTTAAAACTGAGTATATGGATGTCCAAAGTTGGTTGCATAAGTATATAATTGGCAAGAAAGGTACAAATATTAAGCATATGATCCAGGATCTTACAAAAGTTCAAGTTGATTTTACTGATGAAAGCATTAAAGCTGAAAGTCCCCAGAAGAAGTTTATGAAGACTGAAAAGATTAAAAGAAATTATTGATAAATTACGAAAACGAGTTGCTTATGAAAAAGTCAAAGTAAATCCTACCTTCCACAGACATGTAATTGGAAAGAATGGTTCAAATATTAACAGATTAAAAGAAGATACCTGAATCCTATTTAAGATTCTATCTGAAAACGAAAATGACATTGTTCGTATTGAAGGAGCTCCTGAAGACTTTGCTCAAGATAAAAAATTGCTTTTAAAAATGGTTCATAAAATGGAAAATGAAATTTCCAAGGACCTTATCATAGAACAACGCTTCCATCAAAATATCATTGGTGCTAAAGGAGAAAAAATAAGAGAAATTAAAGATAAATTTAACCAAGTAAATGTTACCTTTCCTGAACTTAGTTTAAAAAGTGATAAAGTAACTTTTAGAGGACCAAAATCAGACGTTGATCCTTGTTATAAATATTTGCATTGTATGAATGAAGAAATAAAATTTTACTAATTTCAGTGTTGAAGTATCAATTTACAAACAAAACCACAAATGTGTCATCGGAAAAGGTGAAGCAAATATTAAGAAGATTAAAGATGAAACAAGCACCAAAATAGACTTATCAGCTGAAGGTGCAGAAACTAATATTATTGCAGTTCGTGGACCAAAAGAAGGTGTCATAAAAGCAAAGAAGCTTCTTCTTGAAATTTCAAATGAGAAACAACTTATTGGGTGCACTGCTGAAATTGAAGCAAATTCAGTACATAAACTTTTGATTGGTAAAAAGGGAGCTAGTATTAAAAAAGTTATTGAGAAGACAGGAGCAAGAATTGTTTTCCTTAGTGAAAATGATGATGATAAAAATACAATTAATATCATTGGTTGAAAAGATGAAGTTGAAGCAGCTACGAATGATCTAAACAGTTTTATCTCTCATTTGAAAGATACAGCAGAAACAACTACTGAAATTGATCCAAAACATCATTGCTATTTTGTTACAAGAGGTGCTCAAACACATTTCTAATGATTATGGATAAGTTACAGTTAGTTTTCCTGAAATTGGCTCTTATAGTAGGAAAATAGTTATGAAAGGGGCTAAAGATTTCTTTGAATCAGCTAAGCAGCGTTTGCATGAAATAGAAGAGGATTTAGAAGCGATGATGACAGTTTGATGCATTATTCCTCAATAATATCATCGTACTGTCTTGGGTACTAGAGACTCTAAAGTGCAAAATATTCAGCGGCAGTTCAATGTTACTATTAAATTTCCTGATCGTAAAAAACCTAAAGATACTGATAAAGTGACGATGAATGGAGATGCTCATGCTGATGATTTTGAAGATCAAAGAAACGAACTGAGAAAACATGTGAAATAGCAGATCTTCAAGATTCCAGAAGAAAACAAGAAGACGTATAACTTAAGAAGACGGGAACCAAATTCTTATAGAGTTGAAGATCTTGTTGCCATCGAAAGAACTCAGTTTGGACCTCACCTAAAACTAAAGACGAAGTATTTAGGACCCTACAGGATCACTAGACTAAAAGGAGGAAACACCTATGACGTTATCAAAGAGAGAAGCAACGAAAGACCCAACTGTACGACGTCATGTGCTGAAAACCTGAAACCATGGAGCTCGACGATTGAACTCTAACTACATATATAAACGTTTCGTTTTTTTTTTTTTTTTTTTCCAGAACTTTGTTATGTTCCGATTTTTTTTGTTGTTCGTCTTTTTGTATACTTGCAGTGTCTTCTGGAGGACCAGCCGAATCCAGGAGGTACAAGTTATGTGGTGCCCGATAGACATTCTAGGCCAACTAACGCCCCCTGCAGACTTCTGTGGAAGCAAGCGAGCATTGAGTTCATAGACGTCAGTCGAAAGACGGCCACGAACGAAGACGGTGTGGCGAAAGACTTTCCTGTTATTTTCGAACGCGTTGTTGTAATGTTAATTTGGAACATTTAATTTGATCTTCATTGTATATTTTGATATTAACTGTGTAAATATTATCTTCTTATATTAATTAAATAATTTATAATCAATAATCGTATTTAATTGTGTCGTCGGACATCTGCAACTCTATATATTTTTTCTTGGAAAACATGGATTTGGGTATTTTGTTGTTTTTAAAGTTTTAAATCTTTAACTAAAAAGATTTAATTATACTATTTTAATGCTTTGAATAAAACTTTTAAATTTTTAATTAGATAATTTTTAATTGAATGGCTTTTTTGGATATTTTAATTGAATATTTTTAATGGAGAAGTTCATGGATGGTTTTGGATTGAAAAATTTTTAATTGATAAGTTTTTAGGTGAAGATAATTTTATTTTTTGGAAAATATTGGTTTTTGAAAAAAAATTAGTAATTGAGATGTCTTGCCCTCCATTTTCTTCATTCTTTTCTTTAATTTACAAATTGAATTTTGGAGCAATCCAATTTTGACCCAACAAGATACATTGGGGGAGGATTAGTACCGTAGAGCATGTTTAACCCCACAATTCAGTCCCCAGTCAGAATGTGCATGTTTTGTTTTGATGGGTATTCAAATTGCTCATTTAGCTTCAAATTTGATTCAATTTTTATTCATCTCATTTACGTAGTTCTATAGATGTTTTCTTTTGTTGATTTTGGATTTTATTTGTTCTTTTTTTTTATGTGTTTTAATATTAATTTCATTACTTTATCTTGTATATATATATATATATATATATATATATATATAACAGTAATGTAAAAACATTTATATATACAACTTGTTTCATGATTATTCAATACTGTCTATATTATTAAATGCATTTCCTATATTATTAGATACACTAGGAAGAGGGGCACAAAAGTATCAAGACACTGAACCAGCTTTCTTTCTTCTACTGGGTGATGCAAATTGTCTTCCTGCTTCAAAAATATTACACAGTTCTAAAAACATTGTCTCAATTATTTTTTTTGTACTGTGTCCTTTAAGACTGCTGTTTTTCTGAAATTATCTGAAAATTTGATACCATATTTTCCAATCCTTTCCCTAAATTTGACATATTGGGAGCTAGTTTGGTCGTCTTTAGTATATTAGAGTAACTTTTATATTGTATGTGTAAGAGTATCACAGAATTTCCGTCTCACCTTTCCCAGTGTTAAATAGTATGCGCATTTATTATATTCCAGTATCATATTTTTTTGATGAGCAAAAAATAGAGAGAGAGACGGGAATTTACAATTAGTGCATTTCAAAGCATTTGTACCTTATTCTGTGTGAGACACTTCAATATTAATACAAATTGCAGGATTCTGGAAAAATAAGGAGGGATAAAAAGAAATTAAAACAATTGTTGCACTGACATGGATTGAAAATGAAATTTTTGTTTATGTTGTTGATAAATCACTTTGGTTTATGTTGTTGATAAGCCAAAGTTAAATGTATTCTGCTAGATTGGTACAGAGATTAAAAATCAAAACTGGACAAACCTCTTGACGATTTCCTGATTTAACGAAACGACGCATTTTAACTATTTCGAAATCATAGCGATCTTCAATTCAGTTACCAAATCCGTCGTTGGTACATTTGTTGGTGTTTCGTAAGAAATCGAGATGTGAATCCTTAAAATATTATACTTCGATTTACCGATACATTTAAGATTTGATCTATTTGTAGAATTTCAACTGCGCATACGGCGTCGGTAGTATAAAACTTTCTTTTCTTACTACGAATAAATGACATGTTAGTAATATTACCATGTCAGGAGATCTTGCCTTTTATTTCGGCATGTAAAAGCTTCTGAATTAATCATGGGGATGTGAGATTAGTTTTCCTTATTCTCTGATAATGTGGAAATCTCAGAAATTTTCTTATTACTAGTTCTTTTTATGAGCTCCGCATGAATTTTGAAGTTGTAAAGTACTCGGGCTCTCTATCATGATTATATTCATTACTTGATTTTGATCATTATTGTCCTTTATGGGGAACATGAAGGAATCATCTTGCGTTTCCGTCAGATATTCAAAATCAGAAGAGAAAATAGTTTGAAATGTATCAAAATCCGGCTAATAAATAATAAAGAGTCATTTTTCTCTTATGTAGACAGCAAGGGAAGAGAAATAAAAATAAAAAAACCAAAAATTATTGAAGAACAGCAATAAGGTTTTTTTTTTATTTTTATTTTTATTTTTATTTTGCACATTAACAGCTTTCAGAATTTAAGTATCACGAAAAACTTTGTCGTGGTTTCCCTAATACAAAATATTATTTACTTATTTTTTTGTTCCATTGTTCTTGAACAATTCACATAACACAACTTTCAAAATCCATAGGTTATTCGTTTAAGGTTTCTATAGGTTACTCGTTTCCCATTATACTCACAAACACTGCGAGATCTTATCGTTCTTCAAAATGGTTACACTAGGAATGAAAAGTTATTTCTTTTTGTTTAGGTGGCGCGGTGATCGCACATGCAGGCGTCAACATACAGGCCCTCTTTGACATGTTTAAACATTCAATCATTGTATGCATAACACTATTTCACTTAATACTTCTTGAAAAAACATATTCATCAATTATCATAAATCCAGCAAAAAAAGAGCTCTATTCAATTACGTAATATTCTCTGTTTGACACTGCATACAAATGACTCAAAATTAAAGAATATGACAATATTTACAATTAAATACACTAACAATATTTGTGATTGTTAAAAAAAATGCACACACACACACACATATATATATATATAATTCAGACATAGATATAACACAAATTTTGGAGTCGGATCTCTTACACAACTAAGTAATGCTGATGTACCTGCATAAAAATATTTAACATGTATATAATCAATAATTAATAAAGTCAACCTGTGATTTTAGGCATAATATCAGGATGCTTCTTAAAAAAATTAAAACCTGAGTTACATAAGCGTTCTCCAACTCTCTTGACTCCATCAGAATCTAAGAACGGATTTAATGATTTTAACTTACTCTTTGGAAGAACACTCTTTTGTTGCTTAAGGCACTTAATGTCGGCTGAAAAGTGCACCTTTTGAAATATTTTAATTAAAACTGTTTCTGTATGGTTCAATTCATTTACTTCAAGTGTCCCAGATACTCTGTATAAAGGATTCTGTATATTATTTAAGCAGCTGAAAACATAACTAAAAATACGAAGAACAGTTATATAATTATTATTAAATTTAATATATCATAAATAAAATTATTTACTGTCATACTATAAGTTCTGGTTTAAATTCTTTAAATTCCTCACATTCTTTGGACACAGAAATTGTTTGCTTTGAATAAACACTGTTATATAGAAATACGGGACCTTTGAACCACATTCTGGTTTTCACCAATTTATCAGAGTTCACTCCCCGTGGAAGAATATCTGATGGGTTCTGTTCAGATGACACATGACCCACTGTTTTATGAACGTGTTCTCTTGAATGATGGCAGCATTGCTTTCCACAAACGTTTTTAGATCCATTGGATCCTTTTGGATCCATGAAAGCACTATCACGGAATCACTCTATAAGAAACTGTTGATTCCTGATTAATCGCTGCAAGGACTCTTTTGATTAACTTTGATAGTAAAATTACAGCAAACAATTCCAGCAAGGACTCTTTGAAAGTAAAACAGTTCCAGCCTTGGGATTGTAAGGCTTTTAACCGGCGCTACTCTCAATTTGCTGGTGACCAGTCTAACCATAGTTCCACCAGAAGAACTGCTAGATTTAAAATAAACCACTGCTCCAAAACAACGTTTTGAAGCGTCTGAGAAACCATGGATCCCTATCTAAGTAGCTTTTACTCTCACAATGGACTAAATTCACAGAATCGCGTGATATATATCATAAACAAACCAGCGTGGTTTGTGTTTACATAGGATTTCCTTATATGTAAGTTGTATATGTATATTGTATATCCATACTTTATTTCAATTAATGTATTTAATATCATATTTCCTACATTATTCAGTTATTTATATTTGGCAGGAAATAATATGAGTATAATTTTATGTAATTATAGTCTTATTTTCGTTTAATAGTTAAAATATCGTTCAGTAAGCTAAGCCTATTTAAATTTGCTTCCGGCGTTTGTTTGTATACTTCTGATATAAGCTTTAAATTATTTTCTGCTATAAAAAGATACATTTTCAAACTGCTAATAGCCATTGAGTTATTCCCCATAAAAACGTTAAAACTAACTAAAGTTAATTAATTCATCCGGTAAATTAAATGGTTGGAATGCAGTTTAACCCAACCACCCTTGGCGACAAGAATTATTTGGCAGTATTTTGCCAAATGGGGTTAACATGGTCCGTTTTACGGACTTAACGTTGAGCCAAAAAAAGACGCCAAGTTTGGTGCCAATTTTTGATATCGCGCCAAGTGTTTGGGCTAAACTGCAATATTAAAGAAAATATTAGTTAAAATTGTCGCAAATGTCTAAATATTGCATTGTTAGGCGAGTAAGAACGATTCGCACAGTTTCAGAGCTCTAGTTTGATGTGAAGTTGGTTAAATTATCGAAAGAAAATTTGATGACGCATACACACACCAAGTGAAATACATAATAATTCGAGATAAAAACCAACGTTTTAAGAACAACGTTTTTACATGATGGCAAAGTATATTAAAGAAAATTATTGAAATAATAGTTAAAACTGGTCGAAAATATCTAAATATTGCATTGTTAGGCAAGTAAGAACGGTTCCCAAAATTTCAGAGCTCTACCTTGATGCGAAATTGGTTAAATTAATGATGGAAAATTTGATGACACACTGATACACACACAGATAGACACACACCAAGTGAAATACATAAAAACGTTAAAACTAACTAAAATTAATTGATTCATCCGGTAAATTAAATGGTTGGAAGGCTGTTTTACCCAACCTCCCTTGGCGACAGGAATTATTTGGCGGTATTTTGCCAAATGTGGC
Organism: Nephila pilipes; assembly: GCA_019974015.1. Lineage (NCBI taxonomy): Eukaryota > Metazoa > Arthropoda > Arachnida > Araneae > Nephilidae > Nephila > Nephila pilipes. Next base: position 522,872 of record BMAW01098118.1, on the reverse strand, counting down.
TACCCTGGTCCGTTTTACGGACTTAATGTTCAGCCAAAAAAAATTGCCAAGTTTGGTACCAATTTTTAAAATCGTGCCAAGTGGTTGGGCTAAACTGCGTTATTAAAGAAAATATAAGTTAAAACTTGTCGCAAATGTCTAAATATTGCATTGTTAGGCGAGTACGAACGATTCCCAAAATTTCAAAGCTCTAGCTTGATGGGAAGTTGGTTAAATTAAAGATCGAAAATTTGATGACACACACACACGCACACACACACACACCAAGTGAAATTCAGAAAAACGTTTTAAAAAACGTTGTGTGATAATTTCTCATTCAATTAAAAAGTATCCTATATAGTAAAATGTAAGTTATTTTAACTTGTGAAGCACTACACATTCCATAAACGTATTGATAAACAAACGGATACCAGCTTTGTTTAAAAAGATGGATAGCATGTGATATAGATATTATGTGATTATGATATCACATGAATATGGTCCATTCTCTGATAAATTATTACCGCGGTCTCTGACACGTCAGTCCAGGTTGTTTGAATTTTGTGTTGACAGCAATTTAACTTAATAACTGAAAGTCCTTTAAATGATGTGTTTTTTAAAACATTTTTCTGAAAATCACTTGGTGTGTGTGTGTGTGTCATCAAATTTTGGATCGTTAATTTAACCAACTTCCCATCAAACTAGAGCTTTGAAATTTTGGGAATCATTCGTACTCGCATAACAATGCAATATTTAGACATTTGCGACAAGTTTTAACTAATATTTCAATAATTTTAACAAGTCAAAATATTCTTTCCTCTCGGCGCTTTTAGGATTGAGGAAAAAATTTCTTTCCCCCTCTGGGAACACCGGGCACTCCCCTCGCCACATGAGGTATCGTAAAACTAACAAAGGGGAAATAGTAAGAGTTGCTGTCTTTCAGTCAGTAATCATTCGCAAGAAAGAAAGATTCCAATATTTGGCGCCGTGTCTTATCACAATAATTTTTTCTCAATTCTGGTTCCCATTTTTTTTTTAATAGAATGACTTACAAAATTTCAAATGCATGTTTTGATTTTATGAGTATTAGGAATTTTTTAATACGCTCACAAATGTCTCTTTTTAAGTAAATTTTAAAGTTAAAAATAACTAACAGTTTTAACTAATATTTCAATAATTTTCTTTAATAAACTTTTCCACCCTATAAAAATGTTGTTTTTAAAAACGTTGGTTTTTATATCAAATTATTATCTTTAATTTTGACCATGGTTGCGTGGTCATTGTCTAATTTAGCTTCTGAAAAAGGAATAACTTATGGAACGAGATTATTTTGTTCTACAGAAATTGCTGCTTGTTTTATTATTATTCTGTGGCAACATTAGTAGACAATAGAGAAATGATGCTTTATCTTCTGGCGTAGATTGGTGGTCATTGGTATAAATCTGTGATTAATGTAATTTGTGTCAGATTTAAATTTTAAACATGTCTAAACGAGCAGCGCATATTTTTGATGAGAAGTGGCGTTCGAATGATGTTATTATTCAAGAGGATGCCGACTTCTCTTCTTTTCTTTTATCCGATAAAATTTTAGCCGGTCTTGAAAATGCCGGCTATAAACATCCTTCTCCTATTCAATTAGAAGCCATCCCGATCGGTCGAATGTGTAAAGGTAAGTTTTTTTTTAATAAAGAAAATACACGATTCCCAAAAGCATTTGAAAATTTCTTTTCAAAAATTGCTGAACGTAGTGTTGTCTGATTGAATCTCCACTATGTTCTTATTTTATAAACTACTTCAATACTTACAGCGTGGGCCGTAAAGTTAAAAAAAATTACAATCCATGTTTATTTAATGCGCAATTTTATTTTTGCCAATACATTAATTACATCAGAAAAATAACAATTTTTTGCAATTTCTTTTTCGATGCTGAATGTTGCAAATGTATTTAAGCGTTCTACACACACGCTTGGCTAAAAAGTTTAAGTTTATTCAGGGATACTCGGGAGTTCCCCAAATCAAATAATGAAAACTAACCACTCGCATCATCATGAATTAGTCTGAGAAAAGATAGTCCAAATTCATAGATCTACTATAATAATGTTTACAATAAATGAACTTTATGTCATTCTGATTACAATAGGCATATTTTGTATACTTCTTGATTTTTTCTGAGTCTAGATCACAGATTTGGCTTACCATAGCCAGTTTTAATTCCTCTTTAAAGATCATTATATTTTTGTTTGTTCCCCATTAAAAATATATATTAAAATATTTTTCTAAAATTTTGATTGTTATCGATATTGTTACAAAATTTTTTGCATGTTTGCAAGTGAAAAGCAGTCATTACAGAGAATAATGGCAAATGATGCTTTGTTCATAAATCTTCCAAATGACACACTAGTAGCAGAGCTTGTACAATAGCAGCACAAACAGAAAGTACAGGAACAAATCAGCATTTTTAATCTCGGTTACAGTTGTATATGCAACATTCAGCTCACCAGCTTTCTAGTTCTCACTATGGGCAAACATCTCCAGTAATACTCTGTATTTCAAAGGCTGGCTCATCTGTCTCCAGACTGATACACATGCTGCTTCTTTTCAAATTCACCCAGTACACTACCGGCAATTACTCTGCAGATCAACTTCCAAATGCTGATGGCTTCCCGATTGATCGACTGTTTTTATACTTGTTCGGGACTGGTATGATGTCACATGGAAAATTCAGGAAAAGTCCATAACTGTCTTCCCAGTGAAGATATTGACTAGATTCTAGCACTTTTAAGTTATATTTTCTCAAAACCAAAGTTAAGTCATTGCTTAAACTTTCCTTGGCTGACTGATAGTCTTGGTAGATACTTCTTTTCCTTTATAAGAGAGCCATTGCAAGGTGGCATCATCTCATGTTCGTATTAATTTATAAAAGAGTTTTTTGTTTTACATTATTCCTCTTAAAAATATTTGGTACTTTTCCATTTCCCCTGTGCAAGTGATAAAGTCGCCATAAATGATACAACCGACGCCAAACGGTGTTGGTTGTATTGAATGTAATTCAATGGCACATAAGCATTTTTTTTATTTGTATGCTGACTATTGTTGCCAATAAAGTCTGTTTTGCGAAATCTGCACTGACAAAATGGAAAAGTACCAAATATTTTAGCTAGTATGTTAGTTTTTTGCTTGTTAACTGGATTAAATTTTTAAAATTCAACTGCATAAGAAGTTTTTTGCTTGTTAACTGGATTAAATTTTTTAAATTCAACTGCATAAGAAATGAAATGTATTCACTATTAATGAATTTTAATTTCTATTAAACTTAATGTAGCATTTCATCATTAGTTACAGCTTCATTAAATATTAAATAATTGTTAATTTTATATATATATATATTGAAACATAAACTTCATAGTTATAAAAGCTAGGAAAAGTTTGGGTTGGAATGCAGTGTACCCCACACCCTTGGTGCAGAAGTATTTGTTCACGATAAATTGCCAAATGTGGTGACTTTTTTGTATTTCATTTAGCACTCTGAAGAGTTTATGCAATTGGTGTAATTTTGAAAATCGCTAAAATGGGGATTTTTAAAATTGAGTCATGGATGTGGGCTAAACAATATTTCACCAAAGTTTCTCATGAATCGCAGGCTTCGGCTTCTTTGTTTTTAAATTTATATTTTTCTCTGCTATTATTTTTTATTAAACTTTTCTTTCCTTGAAGGCTTGTTTCTTGCTTGTATGTATTTAACTTGAAATATTATTTAAAAATTGGTCCTCATTAAAATATTTTGGTGGTACTTTTCTATTTTGCCAGCGCAGGCAATAAAGTTGCCAAAAATGATATGATCGACACCATTCAGAATATGTTTTTTTCTGCGTGTTGTTACTGATAAAGTCTGCTTGGCTAAATTTGTGCCATCGAAATGGAAAAGTACTACTTTTTATATCCTTCCATCTGGATTGTTATATTCTTTAGTTTGCCTGTACAAATAATGGATAGGTTGAATCGAAGTTTGAGAGGGCCTGGCACGCTTTAACTTTTTTTTGGGCGATAAATCGCCAAATATGGTTGTATATTGTATATCAACTTGTATATTATAATTAGAAATTGTAATTGTAAATATCGATAATTATTTTAATGTTTATTTTATGATAGATTAAAAATGATAAAACAATGATAATTTATATTAGAAATATAAATTAAATATGTGTAACATATAGGAATGTTATGTAATAAGGTTTATACAAAAATAATATTTTTACTTTTTTTGAATATTTCTATGAAGGAGGATAATTTCATTCATTTATTACAAACCAGATTTCATACTTGTGAACTGAACATTCATACTTTTAAAAAAATAAATCTTACGTTCATGTACAAGTATTATATACTTTTGCTTGTAATAGTAAAAAAACCCTGTAATTCGTGCTTTTCAGTCATACTTAAGAGAACAATTAAAGGAACATTATTACTGAGCCCAATAAATAATTTGGAAAGAAGCTTTTAAAGCAAAAAGAACAATGTAATGTAATTTTAGAATATTGTCTGCTATTGTTCAAAAATAGTCTGCTGCTTTGAATGAGCAGCAATTGTGAATAGAAAACAGGTGACCAATATACGAAGAATAAATTGCCAAGCAACCAAGATATATTGCCAAGGTCGGTTGCAAAAACTCTTCAAATGCATACAATCTTAAGAAATAGTACACAATTATATTAACGACATATTGCTTGTTCATTAATGTTTCTAATAACATATTTGTTTTTAAAATTGCTTATTTTTTAGATATGCTGTTAAATCTTTAATTAATTTATCAAACAAAAAGTGTAAGTATGCTGTGAACTATAAATACAATTTTATCAATCCAATAAGTGTTCATATGTTAAATGTTGAATTGAAAGAATGTGGGTATATACCGCTTGTTGCAATAAAAAGCAATCTGTGAATTGTATCTTGTGACATTAATGTAGAGAAAATACATAGAGTGAAATGTTTTTTTTTATATGTATATTTAATTATTGTTAACAATCTCCGAATCATAGCTTATAATGCAAAACATGATGTCTCAAAGATTATTAAAAATATTGGTACGAAATATATGTTATACTATTGGTTTATTTTTATATCTTTATTTCATGTTTGCATTTCACAAGTTTGGTTACAATCTTTGTGTAATTATAATTTAAAAGGACGGAGTTATAAAAGGGAAACGCCAAGAAAAGTTATCACACTTACCAAAAACAAATTTGCCAGATGGAAATTGTTATCACATCCAAAAGTCACAGAAGAGTAACTGATACTTTATTTTCCATTTCTTCAATACTGGAAATGTTTTAAAATAATTTTAACTGTTATCATTTTCTTATTTAAACATGTTTCTTTTATAGATTTGATTGTTCAAGCAAAGTCTGGAACTGGGAAGACATTAATATTTGCTGTTATTGCCCTAGAGATGATTTCAGATGTTAAATGTCCTCAGGTATGATAATTTACTGGTTATTCCTAGTATGTTTGATTTATTTATATGTTAATGAATGATTACTTGTGTGATAAAAAAAAACACAGGTAGAAACAAATAAAGGTATTAAAGCATAAAATCTGACAAAGTGATTTACATGGAAGAATGCTTCAGTTAATATTTTGTCTAATACCTGCATTGAATTTATCACAATTCATAAAAACTTGTAATTAACATAAGTTTGTGTTAAAGTATAAGTTCAGAAAGCTACAATAAAATAGCTATACCAAAATATTAGTGAAATAAAATAAGAAGCTATTAATTGAAGTTAGATTATTTTAATTACTAGTTGACCTGATTGTATATATCCTTTTTATGACCTCTCAGGGGGGGGGTCTTCTTTAGGCACGCATGGGCATCATGATTTTGAGAAACTCAAGTGATCATTTTCTTTCCCATGGGGTGCTGCGCTGGCCACGGTAGCCTAGTAGACGTGGACTTGTGACAGGCAGTTTTCATCGAGTTGTTGGTTTGAGCCTGTGATGCCTCAAACGACATGACCCTGTAACAAGGGCTGATGCACATTAAATCTGTCAAGGTTCAAAGTCATCCTGTGGCATGATATGGAGGTAAAGAGTTCTAGTTCAGGTGTGTCATCCTTGTCACTTGACGGAGATTCAAAATTATGAAGTCAGTCGCCAATAGCTCTCATGTTGCTTCTAGTGCAATGGTAATAAAACCCAATCAACCAACCTTCCCCATGGAGTGTTCTGTCTTTGGTAGACATAGGTGATACAACCCAGAGTTATCCTAGTAATTCTGCTCTATTTTTGTCAGCCAATTTTTATCCCCCCCCCCATTTTTAAACATCTAGAGTACAGTTGCACTTGTTTGGTGCAGCATAATTACATCTGGCTCTTGCACCATTAAACTACCATTACTTGGATATTTACTCTTTTTATGCTTTACAGTATCTTTGATGAAAATATGTGCTGAAAGGGTCAGTCTAGTAATGTTGATTTATGTAGACAATTGTGAGTTGTAACATAGATTTGGAACATACATACAATATGTGACCATTTAGTTAATATTAATGGATGCAATTTTTTCTTTTTGAATTGGTTTAAAATTAAACCTTTTGTTCTATTCAAGTAAACTTCTGGTTGCATTTATCATAATGTTTGTATACATAGAATTTCCAAAGGCTGCTTTAGTGTAAAGCTTTGATCAAAAAATTGTCATTCTTTTGCAATGATTTTCACCGCCAAGGAAAACTCGTGGATATGAGGGGAAAAAGTCAACTTCCAAATGCCATAAAAAGCAGTCCCCCCTTCAAGTTGGAGATCGCCCTCAGTAGCTTATTTTCTTTAGGTAGGTATGGGAATCATGACTCCCTAGGAGACACTGTAGTCATCTTTCTTTCCAGTGGGGTTTACTGTCTTTGGTAAACACTGGTGATACGACCCCTGGGGTATCATAGTGATCCTTTTCTATTTTTAATCTTTCTTGGGAGTTATTTTTTCTCCATTTTTCAGTCGTCTAGATCAATTTTGCCTTGTTTGGCACAGCATAGCCACATCTGATTTTTGCACTATTAAAATCTATCATCACTCACTAGCTCATGTTGGAGAAAATTAAAAAGAAAGTTAGAAATTCCTTCTCATCCCTATCCTAAACAAGAATTACAATTAACCAGTTCAGGACAAGCTATACTGATTCCCCTAGTGCTTTTGCACTAGATTCTCCTCAAAGCTGAATGCAGTATCACAGTGTAATGGATCTTTATAATGTTTCTAATTTCCAAAACTTTATAAAAATAGTTATTTCTCTTTGTATTGCTGTCTGATCTCATTGTTATGATATCTGAAAGACAATTTCTTTGAATAAACAAAATGCAGACTGCTATTTACTGTTAATTGATCATAGCCTTCTGAATCCAATGAATCATAAGCTTTCTGGTAGTCAGAGTGAATTGCTATTCTCAGTTTTAACCCTTTCTTGATTGTGCCAACCAGCATCTGTGGAAATGTTATTGCACTGCTAAAAGTAGCTTTCCGGATCTCCATTCAACACCATCATAAACCAAGTGTCTTCCTACTGGGTGATCTCTATTGTATTTCCGCTTACTGAATTTAGACTCATTGACATCCATAACTTTTCCAGTACCATTTTTAATAAACTGTTTCCAATGAACTAAAGTTGCTGTTGAAAATTATATATATATATATATATATATATATATATATATATATATATATATATATATATATATATATATATATATATATATATATATTATCTACTATATCATTTCCAATCTTACTTGTGATTATTTCATTAGTCAGGACAAAAATTTCTTCCTGCTGAACTAAGATCCATGTCTAATAGATGTTGTTGGTCTACAAATATTATCTGTTGAATCCCTTCATGTCCAGGAATGCCCAACAGAAAAAGATTTATTAGCAGTGCATTCCTTGGGAATAGATCATTTATTGCAGGTTAATTCAGGTTTGATTTGCCTACTTTCTTTGATGAAATGTAGTTTGAGCTTTGGATTATGTAATATAAAAGTATACAAAGTAATCCTTTGATTGTTCCACCCAGATCAAAAGCTTTCCTCTCATTTGAAAAACCTAAAGAGATTTTCTTTATGAGAATTCCCTTATATTAAAGGAGACTTTGAGTTGAAGACATGATAAATAATAAGAGAAAATAATGGTAAGAAATTCAAAATTTTGAATTGCACAATTGAAGAGATCTGCTCTGAAAATAACTTCTTTTCTGTACTTAATCAAATTGTGAAAGAGGATAAACAGCAAGAGAAAAGTAACGAAGAGAAAGTTCTAGAATATTCTTTAAAGCATTTTAGATTAGATAGCTTAATGAGTCAGTACTTTTATTCAAGCAATCCAATTGTAAAGACTACCAATATAAAAACCAATAAATGACAGTAAATTAACAGGTTAGAACAGTTCATCTAGAAGATCAGAAATTCCCTTCCTTATAATATGAGCTATGTTGTTTAAAAATTGAAAAAGAGTATTTTGGGCTAAGGTAATTGTATTTTTATTAGAAGTGTTTTCAATATCATACATGCTGTAGCAAAAGTTTCGAGAAATTTAGAGCATTTTGTGTTGAAAATCTCCAAAAAAATTACATTGTTCTACCAAGACCAAACAAATGAATAAATGAAACAATCTTAAAAAAATTTTTGAATATGAAGTCAAAAACATCAAAAGACTGGCATAAAATGAACTAGTATTATGTTCTGTGATGACAAATTCTACCTTATCAGTCATTTTAGAAAATGTAAAGTGAATTTTGAAAAAATAGCTTTAAAGCACGAATTGCCCATCATGATTCATAGTATCAAATTTCATACCTCTGTGCTTTCCTTTTTTTTTTTTTTTTTTTTTTTTGCCATTTTATCCATGCACAAACGGGCAAGTTTATATGTAATATAGGTAGATTTAGCCTGGAATGAAAATTAGTTTAACTCTGTTTTTTAACCAATTTCAAAAAATCAAATTGCATCAAGAAACTTATCAAAACATGTATCTTTTGAGTAAAAAATACTTTGGAAAAAAAGAAAAGTATTACATCTGCGTGAAAACATAGAAAAATTGTGATTAAAAGGTAGTTTAAAAAATATCACCTAAAAATTTTTGGGAGAAAAAAAAAAGGATTTTTTTTTGGCGGAAATGTGCATTTAAATTCTTCTCATATCAGCAAAGCGCACTAAATATTTTTGAGCAATATGACCAATGGCATGGATTTGTATATTAAACAAATTTATATATAAAATATCAATGCTTTATATTTTATTCCAATAAATTTGTTGAACATTATACTAAATGTTACTGTACAGTAGCAAAAATTTGGCTCTTATTGTAAAGTTAAATATTCTTTCACTGTTCAAAATGGAATTTCATTTAATGTGAGGATTGAATATATATATATATTGTAAAAAAAATACTTAACATGAAGAGTACTTGCATTCTATTAATTAAATATATAATGAAAAGAATTTTGCCAAAGTAACTTTTTTTAAAGAAAGTCTCATTAAGGCCAATAATATTCTATTGGTATTCTATCAATTTTATATGTAACAACTTCGGGTTATGAAAGTGTGTTGCAAGGGCCATTAGTTTGTTCTGTTGTCCCTGGGTTCAAGACACGGCTGGTTTTTTAATCTCTACCATAACTTTTTTACTTTTTAAGAGCAAACTGGCTTTTTATTCTAAATTTAAAATTTTAACCATTTCAATAATTTTATCTCTTTTTTGATATTTAGGTGTTTTTAAAATAAAGCATTTGAATGTATCAAAGAAATATTTGATACAGCATAGCCAAATTTAGGCTATTGTATCATTAAACCTAACTGTCACTTTCTCAGAGCAATTTTTAATTTTGAAAACTATAAGATATTCCTCGTCAAATATAAATTGTAGCATTTTTTTTTTTTTTTTTTGAAATATTAATCTGAAATTACATTTTTTGATACGCATCTGCTTGAGTTTTATTCATCTGAAACTTAATTATCAGTTGAGATAAAAATGTTAATAAACATAAACACATGTTTTGATTTTTTTTTTTTTTTTTCTTTTATAATAAATTCTAATTGTGTTATCTTAAAATATTTCAGTGCTTTATGTATTTACTTTTGATGCTTGATTTTTACTTAATGAAATCTGTATTTGTATAATTTTGAAATAAGCTATTAATTTTAGGAAATATTTTTACAATTGATATTTTTGATTGCATTCTAAATACATAAAATATTTATCTTAAGAATACTTACAAATTTTTAAAAAGTATTTTCATCATTTGTTATAAATGTATTTTTCTCATAGGTATTGATATTAGCACCTGCTCGTGAAATAGCAGTTCAGATTTGTGATATTATAAATGCTATTGGTTGCAAATTCAAAAAGTTAACTTGTAACTGCTTCATTGGTGGATTTCCTGTTGAAGAAGATAAGACAAAAGCTTATGGATGTCAAATTGTTGTTGGAACTCCAGGTAAAATTTCTTTTAAAATTCTGAAACTTTTTGACAGAGAACTATATTTATTTACCAAATCTATTATTTTTAGCTGAAAACTGTTTTTCCTCTTTTCTTGAAAATCTTACCCTTTATTTTATTTATTATTTTTTTAATTCCTTATTTGCTGAATATTTTTATGAACAAGACCATGTATGATTCCCATCTGTGGTATCCCTCAGGAGCTTACTTTCTTTAAGTGCTGGAATTGTGACTCCAAGCAACTGTGTGTGAAAGAATAGTCCCACTGTTGTTCGTGTATGTCATACGAAGTGGCTAAAATGGGTACCCTGTGTTTACCTTAGCACTCTGCTCTTGGGGATTATATCAAGTGACCTCTGGGGCTTGGTTTCTTTATGTAGGTATGGACATATTGCCCCTGAGGCACCTTGTGATCTTTTTCTTTCCTTTGAGGTTTACTGTTTTATGTAAGCAGGGTTGCCATGCTCCTGAGATACCCTAGCAATCCATCTCAATTTGCAATCCTCCTTATCAACCATTTTAATCCATTTTTATCCCCAATTATTTCACATGTATAGATCGCAGTATGGCTACATTGGGCTATTGCACCATTAAAATACAATCATTCACTTGTTGTCTTTTCAATTATTTCTCATGTTTAGATCACAGCTTTATCATATTTTGCGTAGCATGGCCACATCTGGGTCTTGTGTCATTGCAATACTATCACTCACTTGTCTTTTTTCAAACATTTAGAACATAGCCTTGCTTTGTTTAGTGCAGCTTGGCTACATTAGGCTCTTTCACCATTAAACTTGACCATTACTCATTTGCACCAATAAACCTCTACTCCCACTTTGTTTTTAATCTATGGAAACTATTAAAGGAAAATATCCCTCTTCTGGGACAAGAATTGATGTATTTAAAGGATAGAAAAAATACTTGTGCAATGTTGGTTATACTCTTAGAAGTAAATGATTCCATCACTAAAAAGAAATTTAAGTGCATATCACTAGTTACTACACCATTGCAAATTAACCTCCTGTGCCATGTTGGCACAGTATAGCCATATTTGTCACTTGCATCATAAAATTGCACTGTCACTTACTCACTCCTGCCATCTTATACAGCTTTTTTTTCCTTTTATTTATGATTAAGGCATGTCTAAATTTGTGCAGGTAAATTCCCATTGCTTTTATGACACTCAGCTGTACAAGTATAATATAAGGAATGGTTTCCGCTTTCAGCAACCATTAGATCATGATAATATGTGTAAAAAGAGAACGTAAAATGTTCGATTCTTCTAACCATCATAGGGTTAATTAACTGAGTCAGTTTATTAATGCATTAATACTCCCTTTGGGGCATTAAGAGAGACACCATTTTTTGTCTAATTTAAATAAGATTTATAAAAACTATTAAGGTTTTTGGTTACTGTACCCACTTCTAGTGCCATTCTTGTCTTTCTTTCCTCTCCCCCCAGTTTCAGTGTCTAATGCAAGTAGCTCTAGAATAATTTGGGAGAGGGATTTGTCTTTCAATATATATAAATATACACCTAGTTTGTTAAAGGTGTATCATATTTATATATATTTATGGTGTCTTTCAACGTTTTATGAAAACACATTTTAAGTGGTTAGTGTGTGTATATATATTGAATATTTCCTTTGCATTTGACATTGTAGTTGATTTTGATTTTTATGCTTTTTCTTAAGTTCTGATTTTATTTTTAGGAAGAATAAGACAATTAATAGTTAGAAAGATATTGATGACAAATTCAATACGTCTGCTTGTCCTTGATGAAGCGGATCAACTTCTTCAATCTTCTTTCAAATCAGACTTAGAGTAAGAATTTTCTTTTAATAAAATTTAAAAAAAAAAGCTAATGTATCCTCAAGTTTGAAACAAATTCATTTATTCCTTAATTTCATTGGTTTAAATTTTTCTGTTTAAAAAAAAAATTTGATTTCTATGTTTATTTTTCAGCTTTTAAATTATTTTTGTGGAATTGTAGGTTTATCACGCATCCAGGTTATTTAATTCTCCTAGTCCAACTTGATTGATAGTTGTTGAATCTAGAAAGGACCTATTTTTCGTGTTGAATTAACCCATTACTGGCAAAAATAATTAATATTCGTAATTTTTGCAAAATTTTTTTATTAAATACAATTATTGTAAAATACTGAAATTAAGGCTAGTAGCAATAAAAAAATTAATTAAAAATTTAATAACTAATTGGGAAACTAGACATACCTTATAAATGCTTAAAATAACCAATGTTAGACAGGAGTGTTAAAAATTGTATATGACCTCAAAAAACTTAATTGAAAAGTTGTGTTTATTCATGTTTTGGCTATAATGGGTTTTTCATTTTTTTTATTCATTAATAAAATATTTTCATGGATCCTGTGTCATCTCTAATACGTAAAATGACCCAACAATGTCAAAAGGGGTGTACATATATGTATGAAATTGTAAAATAATAGATTATTTTACTATAAGGGATTCCAAAACTTAAAAATTAAACTTTCAGAAGAAAATACCAAGGATAGTTAAATACGGCATTTGAAACAAAGCAGAGATGATGAACAATACATGGAATTTCTTGTCTTAAGGCAGAATCGTTAGCTGAAATAATGCCTTATAAACTGATGGTAACTTTAATGGTGTAAATACCACTGGCTGGTTTTGCAAAATCAAGTTTGTCTTTCATATATATATATATACATTCTTAATTTACATTTAAATATTTTACAATCGGCATACATTCACTTGAACCAATCCATAGCACTAGATCCCTCACTTGTTAAGGTAGTGAAGTAGAAATAGTCATAACAAATTTAGAAAGGATTAATCCTGTAACTAAAACAAATGAGGTAAAATAAAGGAGTCCTTCAATAAGTCCTAAGAAAAAGGTAGAAAAACAAATTATTTTAGGCAGATGTTTTTATTTTTCAACATAAACTCCTTTTATTGATTCTATAGACTTTTCTAAGCATTTCTCCCACGATTTCGGAAAGTCCTCAAAATGTCAGCCTGTTTGGGTGATGACCTTTTTTTTTTTATGTGTGTGTGTGGTTTCTCCCCCCAAGCCATGTTTTTGGGGGGGGGGATTCACTGGATCTGAATATAATGGATATTGCAATATTTCAAACTTTGGTGTAATAACGATTCACAACACTCTCCAATTGTTTTTCTTTTTCTAAGTAATTGGTGTAGATGATTCTGCGTGCATCCCAAAAAACCCTTTGGCAACCAATTTCGCTGATTTTGCTTTTTTTTTTTTTTTTTTAGAGCATGTTCACCTTTAAAAAACCCACTGTTTTGAATGTTCTTTTGCCTCTGGAGCATAATAGTGTGTCTATGTTTCATCCATAGCTATGTATCTGTGCAGAAACGCATCAGAATTGCTACGAAAAAGCACCAAAATACCCTCAAAGTCAGCCACACAATTGTGTTTATTTTCCATTGAGAGCTAACGTATCTCCCATCTTGCTGAAATTTTTTTCACACCCAATTTTTTGTGTAAAATTGAATCTACCTTGTGATATGCCAATGGCCTCAACTATTTAGATCACATTGATCGTTGATCACTCAAAATCATTTCGTGTTTTTTTTTTTTTTTTTTTTTTTTTTCAATCTTTAAGGGGGGGGTAGTTGCTTCCTCTTGTCGTCCCGAGTGACATTCATATTCATCTTTTGTGGATGTAGGGCCACATTTAAACTCATTTACCCAATTGTGAACTGTTGCAAATGGAGGAACAGATGTGCCACGAACTTCATCCAAACTTGGCTTTGATCTTTTGGTGTTCTTTTAAATACAAGTGTTCAATTACTGCTTGAAACTCGCTTCCTCCCCCTCCCCCATTTTTCTAAATAAACACAAATTTTTAGCTTCAATTGACCAGGAAAATTGGAACATGTGATGGAAATAAATAAGACAGACATTTGTTTAGTGAGTCATGTTACTAAGAATAAAGAATTTTCAATGCTACGAGTGCCATCTCTTGGATTTTCTAAGGACTTATTGAACAACCCTCGTAATTCTGAAGAAAAAGAAGAAAACTGATTTTGTTGAGGAAAATCAGCTTAACACTCCAAGCACAGTTAAAAAAAAAAGAATCTTTTCCCATATTTATAGATGAACACCTCAATTCATCCACACATATTTAAAATAAATTTGTGAAATAGGAGGAGTAAAAATATTAGACAATTATTAACAGAAAATTTAGTTTATTCCAAAACTATCACAGCTCTTAGAAAAGAAATCTATAATATACTTCCTTTATCCATTTGAAAATTGAAAATCATATACATTTAAAAGCAGTGCCAGAGGCAGAAAAAGAGGAAATGAATAGACCATCATTTCATATTTATCCGAGTATAATTTGACATTCAAGGGAAGTACCAATGTGCTTTATATAAATTATATTGTTATAATTTTTAGGTATCATAGAATTACTTGCAAGATTTGCTGCAACCTTGAAACAACATTTACATCATTGCATAAAATTAGCATAATTTTTTTTTTATCTCGCAGAATACAAGATTAATTGATTTCTGCTTTGACTAAAAATGTTAGAAGGGAATCATAAAAATTTTTTTTAAAGAAAGTTAAGTATTTAGCTAATTTGTTAGACTACATTCCATACTTAAGCTATCAAGAACCTTATAATTTAACTATTCCTGGACAGTTTTAAAATGTGGGTAGAACCAGGAATGTCATGTTTTTATCTTATAGGTTAAAGTGACTTTTCTTTTGAAATATTTATAGAGCAATATCCTAGTGGGTGGGTGTGACAGATATAGCTGCCACTTGTATTTATGATCTCATTAAATCACATATCAGCTAATGGCAATTATAACTGTTATAACAGCTGAGAATTCTGTTACAAAAAAATCCAAACATGAACTACAAAACTAATGTAATGTCCAAATACAAACTAAGACAAAGATATTTTTAAAAATAAATTTAATTAAATGTTAATAACCAATTTCTGGTGGGGAAACTTTCAAAACATTTTGGACATAAAGTATGTTTTTATCTGCATCCCTTGCATCTAAATGACATTTCTTTCCGTATATTTTTTCTCCAACTTCCTTTACAACATATAAAGTATGTTATTCTTTTATAATCTGTATGAGCTGGAATTTTTTCAGGGAGGTATCGAAATTCAGAAAGATTCGATTGATTGGAGTTTTCGTTTGACTCACTTAGTTCACTTTTAACTTGAAAGGCTCATAATTCTTGGATAACCTCTCCTACTTTTTACTGACTCGTCTTTGCATTGGACATACTCGATTTACTCACAAACATCTTTTGTTTGGAAAAGATGCTCCCGAGTGTCCTTCCTGCCATGTCCCTTACTCTATTCATCATATTTTAATTGACTGTCCGGTGTTTGATCATCATCGGCGGACTTTTTTTCATTCATCAGTTTTAAATTTGTCTGACTTGGTAAGGGGAAATCCCCAAAGACGTTGACATTGAAGTTTCTATGGACGCCTAGAGTGCGGAGTGTTCTTCAAGCCCAAATCTGGTAGATATAAAAGTTCCTTTGGATGGGTTGTTGTTTCATTTTAAAAAGTAGAGTCCTGGCAATGTGTGGAGAAAATTTTGTAGAGATTGGTTGAAGTAGACAGGAGTTATGAGTGAAAAGAAAAACCAGCATAGCTGGCGCCATCTATTGGAGAGAAAGTCAGTTGCTGCTTGGAAGTGAAGAACCAAGTAGAGAATTTTGTGCTTGCTGTGGTGCTGGCGGAAGCCTGCTTTACGATTGGTTGAAAGATGGAGTACATAGATGCTGCTATTGGCTGCCCTCACAGGAGTTTAATTTACTATATATAGGGTGGGAGGGGTTTTCATCAAGAAGAAAGAATTTCCAACAAATGAAAATTAGGTACTTGTCCACTATAGTGGCGCCCGCCAAATTACGATTTCGGATGTAGACGGAAAATCGCCAAGCAGTAAGATTTATCGCCATGTTTGGTTGTAAACTCCTAAGGTTGCAGTCTTAAAGAAACAGCACTTCATCATTTTAGTAAAATATTGCTTGCCTGTTAACGTTACTGATTTCGTATTTTGTTGCCTTTGACAATGTCATTAACAATTTTCAATTTACCAAACAGTGAAATGGATGATGGTTTTACACATTTCACGGTGAACCATAAATACAATTTTGTAGATCTGTCGACGGGAGTTCACACGCAAAATGTTGAAATAATGTGGGGTTCTGCGAAGTGGCGTAACAAGAAACAGTGCGGCACGGCATCAACTAGAATCGCATCTGGCAGAATTTATGTGGAGGAAATATGTAGGGAAAAAATGCTTTCTATAGAATACTGAACGCAATTTCGGAAATATGGCCTTTTATGTAAATTAATGTTCTAAAAGTTGTGTAAATATTAATATTAAACTTCTAAATTTTTATAGTACTTATTGAAATGAGATTTATCACTAAACATATAAAAGATTATTAAATAAAAATATTAATTAAAAAAAGTTTTATATTATTTATTGGTGTGTTATTTGTTTTCCTACATTTCAATTTTGCTCTCCGCTTACTTTGCGATTTTAATTATCTTGGTGACTTTGACGTATTCTTAATTTCGCGGGCAACACTTTAATAGACAAGTACCGAAAATTATTACTTTTAAGTGGTGAAGAGTAGTAAGTAGCATAGTTAAATTCTTTTTTTTTTTTAAAAAATTGCCTTTTAGCACTGACAAGTATCCTGATAAGACAGTTAATTTGTATTTTCATATATCTAAACATAATATCGTGACTGTTCAAGCTGTCATTTAATAAGGAATATCATGTTGGTTTCTTCTGTCATAACCTATAGATGAGATAAATATTTGACTGCTATAATCTTACTGTCTGTGTATGTATTAAACAAATAAACTAGAATAATTTATTTTGAAACAGTAAGACTCAACAGGAAAAATATTATTTGTCAAAACTGAAAGCATATTAGAAAAGGAACAATTAGATTTAAGGAATGGTCAAGAACTGGAGTACGATTAATTGAGCTAATGTGAGAGGTAAATATAATGGCTTGCAAGCACTTATCTTGCAAAAGAATTCTAAAGTATGGTACTTGACTTGTAGAATTCAAAATTTGAATTTAGTTCTTAGAGACTTTTCATTAAAATTCGTTGAAAAGTCATTTTGGGAAAACTTATAAAACATATATATTTAATCAAGTTCTGTGATACATTGTTAAATATTAAGAGTATGTCAAGCATTTCACTCCCAAACTGCTGTAAGAAAGGAATGTAGAATGTCACTGTGAGGTAACCATGATTCTCTCTAGCTTTGAAATATAATTTCACTGACATGAAAAAGAAATCAGAAATCTAATTGAAAATAAACTTACTTGGAAATGTCATCTGAATTCAAAAGTCAAAGTATTTAGGATAACAAACAAAACAATTTTTTTTATGAAGGAACCAATATTGCAATTATTTATTGTAAGGAAATATTAAAATTTATCACAAACGTAAAACATCATATATTTTTTTTTTCCACATATAATTTCGAATAATATTTTAAATGTTGACTGAAGATGATTTCTTGAATTGTACCAAGACTTAAATGCAACCTTGCATTGAAGTCTTGGTAACATTCAAGAAATCATCTTTATTTAACGAAATCAAAATTTGTCATTGAATTTCGTCTTTTAGAATCATACTACAGTATTTGCTGAATTGTACCTAAATTTGTTATTGTTCTGAAAATTACTTCAACTTTACTAATTACTATCATTTTAGCAGAAAGATCTTTCCCTAGATTGAAGGTATTAAAAAATTACTTGTGAGATGTAGCATTAGTTGAGTGATTTACCTTTTTAATGATTTTATCTATCGAATCTGAATTGATCAAAAAACTAAAATTTTGTGGATATTTTCAATAAATTAACTATAAAACAAAAATAAACGAAATTAAAGTCATATATTGTAGTCTTAATCTAGTAAATCGCATACCAAATTGTATTATATATCAATTTGTTCAATGTAATAAATAGTTCACACTTGCAAAATGAAATGAATATTTTGTTGTTGCACTTTGATTTTGTTTGACTGATGCAAACAAATGCAAAGAGTTGACTTTTAAAGTTTAGGAATCAAATTCTGTACAATAAAATAGTAATTTATTGCATTTTGCTTTTTATCACATTGGAAGAGTAAGGAGTACATGAAAATAATAACTAAAATTATGTAACATTTCTATTGCACAAAAAATCATTAATACATTAAAATAAATATTTGCTTTGCATACATTATAAAATGTAGATTAGTTTGTTGACTTACTAGAATAAGGCAACTATGAATTTAATTTCACATTTTATTACTGGTTTGGTTGCAAATTCGATGCATAAAATGGCTTAGGAGGGGCTAATACTTCATCAACTGCAGGTGTTTGGGATGTAATGCTAATAAAGTATTTGTAAATGTTGTTATATTATGATCTTGTATGCAAAATATACAGATTTAGGATTTCATTATGTAATTATCTTGACACTCCCCATTCGTTAATTTTCAGAAAAACTTGTATATTTTTTGGAAAATTGTGTATTTCATCTTTTGTTAAACAGTTTTGTATGATAGCTGTTCTGTATTTATTAATTATAATTTGAGGCTAAATACCATGATCGTTGATATAGACATTTTCTTCATTACTTTGCTGATTCTCTTGAAGCTATGATCCTTAGAATAATTCAACTCATTCTTGGTACATTGCCAACAACAAAAGAAAAAATACCCAGTCTTTGTATCCCCCCCGCTTGTAATTCTCCCATTCTTCAGGCTTTATGACAGGGTTGTTTTCATGGATGTTGCATAGCTTAATTTTGTTTCACAAATTTTATTCTCTGGTTACTGAATTTGGTTTTTCAATTTTTTTTTTTTTTTAATTTAATAGTGAAATTCCTGTTTTTCTGTGGTGTGCGTCTACTAGTCATGGGGAGAAATTGTCTAAAAACAATATAAAAAATATACAAATACTATAAGAAGTATAGCATAATGTAATACATAAGTAAATAAAATAAGCAATATATATATATATCCTTTTTTAAGTAGTTTAATTATAAAAGCCATGTTTTCCTATGTCTTGATAATATGTTTATTTCTGATTGTTATTGTATAATATATATATATTACATTCAACCCTTTTCTTCCTTTTCAGATGAATTTATATTTTGTATACCTTGTTCTAAAAATGTTCGATATATGATCAGCTATCACAATGTAATCTCAACAAAAATAGTTTTTACTCTTTCCATTAGCTGGTGCTAAATATTTGTAAGCATTGATTGGCTAAAATCATCCAACTGTGCCTTGGATTGGTTGATATTTAAGGCGTACTAATTATGTGATAAGATTTAAGTGTTATGTTAGGGTTTTTTTAAAAAAAGAAAATGAAACTTTAAAAAAATCAATCACAGTCTTTGCAACTCCTTTTCAGCAACATTGATCATATCCAGATGACAAGTTAAATTTTTATGTAAAAAATTGTTTTTTTCTGAAAAATTTCTAAATTATGTAATAGTTTGTGAATGTTTTTAAAATCTTTTCATGCAGTGCTATCTTTCAAATGATACCCAAGGAGAAGCAAGTGATTGCAACAAGTGCAACATATCCAAGGGAATTGAAAAAATTTGTCCAGTTGTATTTCAAAGAACCTCATCTTGCTCGTTTGAATGTCAATGAATTATCTCTCTTGGGTAATTTGTTTAAATGATTTTCTTTAACTCTGTCAGTATTATAACTATTAACTGAATAGTGCAGTTTGACTTATCTTTTTAGTAAATTAATTTTTACATATTCTGATGCTTATTTAAAATTTAATACTTTTCTTATAATAGTTCAGAAATTTTTTAAAAAATATTAAATAATAATCTTACATTTAAAAAATTCCGTTAACATGTGATTTTTTTTTCTGTATATTTTGACTCGTGTGTGTATATATACACACATATGCATATATACACACATTTACATATAAATACTTATGTAAATGTTTTTTTTTTTTTTTTACAAAAAAAATTCCTGTAATTTTGATTTACCTTAATTTTTCTAAATATTAGATAAAGAAATATTCTAACTTTAATGAATAATGCATAAATTTTCAAATTATAAAATCTGCTTTTCAAAAGCTCTTGGGGAATTTACCTTCTTTATATAGGTATGAGATTCATGATCCCTAGGTACCTTACTGATCTTTTTCTTTCCTTGAGGCTTACTGTCTGTGAACACGGGTGCCATACCTCCATTTCTATTTTCGACACCCCTTGTCAACCAATTTTCGTCTTTATTCCCCTCCCCATTTTTGTTTAAATTACAGTTACTCTTTGTTTGGTGTAGCTTAACCATACCTCTTTCTCTTGCACTATTTAACTTAACTTTCACTCCCACTGTGTTTCGGAAGTACACCCAACTCTTTTTTTACACAGTAGATATGTTCTTTAGAAAATTGTGTAAAAAATATGTGCGACATATGGTAAATTTGGGGATATGTTTCACAACTTTAAAAAAATCATGTAAGATGAAAAAAACTCTTAAATATTTTCCCAAAAAATCATGTCAAAAAAGTATAATGATATCCATATTTTGTACATATAAAACAACAACAATTCATTTTTATTGCAAAACATTTTTAATTAGTGTACAGTAAAAATTCAGTCTATAGGTGCATACAACATATAAAAATTCAAATTGAAATTAAGAATAAAATTACTAACAAGTGTGCATGTTTATTACGAACTGGATCAAAAAATGCTATCATCGTCAGATATGTCAAGCACAACTGTCAGTTTTGATTCAAATGAAGAATTTTGTTCATTATTAACTGTCTCTGTTTGCTTTTTTTTTTTTTTTTTTTTTGTTACAAAGTCTGTTATTAGTGGCTATTTCCCCCCTCCCCCCTTTTCTTTTTTAGTCTCTCAAGTTGCTATCATTCTTGATATCCTGCTACACAAAACTAAAGATTAAGTTGAAATTTTAATCCACGCTCTGTGTCAGAATCATTAAAAAATGTTCTATACTTGTAGTAAATTTAAAGACCTCATGAATTAAAATAGCTGTTAATAGCTGAGCTTCATTTTGACTTTGTCATTATTGAAATGAAAAAATGTATAGAAATTTGTAAAAAAAAAAAATCATACAAGACATTGTAATTTTAAGAATATATTTCAAGTTAATAACTTGTTAAACAATTTATTTTTTAATTTAACAATTTATTTTTTTATTTTTTAATTTAAGAATGAATATAGTCAACAGTGACATGACGGGTTTTCCAGTTTGGCTGTAAACCTAAATGTTAAGTTCAAGGTCAAGAAATAAGTAAAGTGTTTATAAAATTTGGGTATTCCTCATAAACAAAATATAAAAGCCATGAAGTAGACCAAGTCTCACGCACATGTGTTGACATAAACCATTCGTCTTCTGATTACACTGTCAAAAGTAGAATTGTATTTTAAAGAAAATTGGAGAGGTGGGGGATTTGTACAAGAACGAAAAATTTGTGTAAAAAAGTATGTTGGTGAACCGTGTTATTTCAAAATCATGTGAAAAAAAGAGTTGGGTGTGTACTACATGTAAATGAATTAGAGAAAATTTGTTTTGCTGCCAATAATATTTTATATTTTCAGGCCTGGTCAATTACTTCCATGTTGTACCTGTCAGCGAAATGCCAGTTGTAGCATATTCTTTGAAACTGAAAGCTTTGGAAGGCATTTTAAAAACAGTAAAGTTTACGCAGTGTCTGATATTTTGCAATCTTATATCAAGGTATGTTAGAAAGCTTTTATGATTAGCAAAGAAAATAACTTAATTTTTCAATGTTGCTAATTACAGTCATTGATGATACATTTAAAAAAAATTGAAATTAAATTTTTCAATTGCTCATTTTTTTTTTTTTAAGTCCTCCTTATAGTATTAAATTTTGAATTGATTAAATATTACTACAATTTTTTTCCCCCATAAAATTTGAATTTCAGAAATTTTGTATTGATTTTGAATCACAGTACTTTTTATAACAATCACAGTACTTTTTATAACTTCTTATCAACTAAATGATTTATTGATATTGCTACAGAGTTATGTTTCTATTTCTGCGCGATTGCTAAAAAAATCGAGTAAAAAGGGAAAAAAAGCTTGTATTACTTTCTTGCATGTGTAGAAAAAAAAGTTGTCCAGAGTTTGGAGAAATTAAAAGTGCAAGTGTGTACAATATAACCATATACATTAATACACTTGTTTAAATGTTAGACATTACAAAGAACATTAAATATAGAATGGGGGGGGGGGAAACATGTATTTAAAAAGACGTGTAAAAATGTTATGTAAAAAACTGGATTTTATGACTATCCATATTCAGATGGATTGTCTATGAATAAGAGGGTGTATTTTTTTTAAAAAAATAAAAGTTTTTATGCCTAATAAATCAACCTACAAGTAGTAAAGCACTAATAAAAAAAATATTCTAAGAAACAAAAAGAGAAAGAACTATGTTATTTTTATGTATGAAAGCAATAAAAAAACATGGTAAAAAATGAGTTGCATGATTTCAACCTCTTGCAATTTGCTGGATTTGTTCATGTTACCACTTCTATGTAATAAGTGAGAATTTTTGAATTTTGTTTTCATCCTTTTGTGTGCTATTTCTTCAATAATGACAAATCTCTCTCTACTCTTTTCTTACTTTCCTTGCTAAATATGTCTTGGAAGAGCTATTGTAATACTGAAAATCATTATTAAGCACAATAATGTATTAAATTTTTAAAAAAAATTCGAAACAATTATCTGTCAACTAATAAAGAAGGCATTTAATATTGGGGTTCAAGGAATAAATATTGAATTAAATGATCGAAGTGAGAGATGCTGCTGTAAGAAATTTGGAATGTTTGTTGGAAAGGTTATTTAATTGTAGTAAATTCAATTGCTCTTATCAGGTATGATTATTAAATGATTCAACTATAGAAGAAAAAAAAGATTGTAATTATACTACAAAGAACATACAGATGAATAAATATGTGATCTACACTAATATCCATGAATAATACAAATAGTCAGAAGAAAGATTGTGATACATTACGCACGCCAGAACTATTGGCAGTGGATTCCAAATATTACTAATTGGTCACATTTAACTTTGAATTTAAAAAATCTGAAACTAAATTTATAATAATAATTCGATATAAAAACCAACGTTTCTAAAAACAACGTTTTTATATGGTGGCAAAGTTTATTAAAGAAAATTATTGAAATATTAGTTAAAACTGTTGGTTATTTTTAACTTTAAAATTTACTAAAAAAGAGATATTTGTGAGCGTATTAAAAAATTCATAATACTCATAAAATCAAAACATGCATTTAAAAATTTGTAAGTCATTCTATTAAAAAAAATTTGGAACCAGAATTCAGAAAAAATTATTGTGATAAGACATGGTGCCAAATATTGGAAACTTTCTTTCTTGCGAATGATTACTGTCTAAAAGTCAGCAACCCTTACTATCTCGGAGATAGTAAAGGGGAGATAGTATCTCCCCTTTGCGAGTACAATAGTTTTACGAGGCGTCATGTGGTGTGGGGAGTGCCCGGTGTTCCCAGAGGGGGAAAGAAGTTTTTTCCTCAACCCTAAAAGCGCCTAGAGGAAAGAATATTTTGACTTATTAAAATTATTGAAATATTAGTTAAAACTTCTCGCAAACGTCTAAATATTGCATTGTTAGGCCAGTACGAACGATTCCCAAAATTTCAAAGCTCTAGCTTGATGGGAAGTTGGTTAAATTAACGATCGAAAATTTGATGACACACACACACCAAGTGAAATTCAGAAAAACGTTGTAAAAAAAAAAAAATCTGGCTTGCATACCGCACCATCACCACCATCAGATTCAATGTACCTAATTTCATTGCACTTGGGCTTTTTTATTATTATTATTATTATTATTATTATTAATAATATAGATATTCACTTTTATTATGAAAAGTATTGTATGAAAAAGTACTCTGAAAATTTTGGTTTTAAAAAAGAAAACTATAAATGATATATTTTTGATAATTTTGGGGAATAAAAGTTAAGCATTTGCAATTTATTTATAATTCCACAATCTTGAAATATATATCTTTAAGTATTTATTAAAAAAAATATTGGTTGAATGAAAATTATTTCTTGGCTTTTTTTTAATAAATGATAATTAAATATTTTTGTTGAAAAATAACCTCTCTGTTTACAATTACTCATGTTCATTTAATGAGTTTTTATTTTGGGTTACCTAAAAAACAAATAAGAACCAAGCATGGTTTGTTTGAAATGCAATATTTGCAGTATCTATGTTTCTGTCTTTTAGATCATTAACTATTTAATTAATGAAGACATATAGTATATTTTCGACTCTACATTTTATTTACATTTATAATCTACTAGTGATGTGCCAGAACTGACATACATATAATAAATGTAATTAGTGTTGCTATAAAAATCATACTTAACATTTTCTCCTTTAGCAAGGCAAAACAAAGGTTAGCTTAATTTTAAACATTGAATCAAAATAGAACTGACTGTGTGAATAAAATTTAATAAAATTATAGGCTTTTTCAGACTGCTTGACAAATTTTCCTGAGCATGTGCGACTTTGTCTTTTATCTTTACTGTCTTGTTTTTTGATAAACCTTTTTGTTTCTTATGTATTTCTTCAAAATTACGTGTTCTATTGAAGCTAACCTATCTTGTTGGTCCTGGAGCATTCTGGCTCTCTTTTTGATTGAAGCAACAACATTAAGCAACTTTCTTTAACCAAGTAAAGTAAGTGAGGGATTAAATTTAATTTTTAAGTAGGACTGCTGTAATTTAATGTTGTAGGTCATATATATTTCCTCTGTTCATCAGTTGTAATTTCCCTTTCTTGGAATTCTGTAGCGATTCCTAATGACTATTTTCTTTACCATGGTGTTTACTGTCTGTGGTAAACACAGGAACAATATTTTTATGTGGACCCATAAAAATATTGTCTCCTTATTTAAACATTGGAAGTTTGGATCTTGGATAACTTTGTAAAATTTTGTATCCCCTTTTCTTTGACTGCTTTTTATTATTCCAGATGTAAATAGTTTCGACATGGTTTGAACAATTGTTTTTGTTCATTTTTTTTAGCTATAACTGAACAGGACTCTTACTAGTACTATAACACTGCCACCATATTATGCTACCATGTATTTTATATCTTTTTAACTGTACATTTTATTTACATTCATATTCTACCAGTGTTACCATATAAATTATGCTTAATGCTTTGGTTTTGCTATTCTTGACTATAGTACAATACTATATCAGAGTAACTATTTTTAATTGTGCCAGACATTTATGAATTAATATATAATTTTAATATTTCTTTCACTAATATTATTTCTGATATGTTTGTTTTTAATCTCTAAACTTTATATATTCGTAATAGTTCTAATTGAATCAGTGCCCCCCCCCCCTCCAATTATTACGTATTCCATTTTGCATATCAGCTTATTTGTAAATTTAAATTGTTGATATATCTTGCTAAATTGTTTTACTTATTTTCAGAGTGGGTTCTTTGTGTTCAGATATAAGTAAATGGGGATTTTCGACAACTTATATATCTAGTGCCAAAGAACAGTCCGATAGACTAAAAGCCATTAAATGTTTGAAACATTTCAAGTGCAAAGTTTTAGTTTCTAGTGATGTGGTAAGCATTTGGTTTGCTCTATGCTCTAAAAAATAAGATGAGAGAAACAAACATGAAGCGAATTGTGTATTTGTAATATTTCTTTAGCTTTTAGATTTCTTTTAACATTTGGCTCTTTGAACTAATTTATTTTTTGTGTATTTTGTATAAATTTACATTGAATGTTTCCTTTAATTAATGCCAATGTTTCCTTTATATGTGTGCGTGTATGTTTGTATAACCTGTTACACATAACATTTCTGTAAATAAATTTTTTATGAGGAAATAAGATATTGCATAGTAATATAGGTGTGAATTATTTAAAATTTAAATTGTATTTAACAATTGTTTATTCTTGAATTATTGGCTTAAAAATATAATTAAATTATCAGATTTGATTGAACATTTAGTATGATAAATTTATTTATTTGAAAAAAAATTTATAATCAAGAAGCTGAAAAAAGTCTTATGGGCAATGAATTCTGTAATAGTGAGAATTTGCTTTGTTTCAAAAAAGGAAAGTAAATAGTGTTAGTAATAAATCAGTTAAGGTAATGATGTTTGATAAAATTGGTGATATGAAGCTCATATATCTTAGTGTGCAGTATGTTTATATTAATAGTTGTTTCTTTCATCAATATGTTTTGGCATGTTAGGATGTCTATTTTTTTTTTTTTTTTTAAGCTAGTGCTGTTTTATTGTCTTAAATATTTTCATTTTTCTTTTATAGACATCTCGAGGTATAGATGCAGAAAATGTGGATTTCGTTGTAAACTTTGATCTACCATATAAATATGAAATATATTTACATCGAGTGGGACGTGGTGGAAGATATGGTAAATTTTACTTCACTGATACATTTGAATTGATTTTCAGGTAACCCTACTACAATATGGTAGATTGGTTCCTTGAAAATGCAATGTTGTGTGTGAAACTGCTATAGGAGATCCAGAGCCGGTATTTTCCGAAATGGGTTACATTTTGAAAACTCATTAAAAACAAACATTTTTTTAGACCATATAAGCAATTTAATTTTTTATTAAAAATATAAATATTTGTGTAGCACAGAATGAAAAGAAACAAAATCTATTATTTTCAATTAATGTGATATTAATTCAATAAATTTCTTCATCGCTGTTCAGTACAATTAAACTAGAATTTTTTTTTTTTTTTTTTTTTTTTTGCACCTCCTTTTCTCTTTCAAAAATCTGTGATTCTGGTTAGCTTTCTGTCTCTTACAAGTCATTTAATGTAGTTTCCATCAAATCCACTTCTTGCACTAATAAATCTTGGAAAGTTTCCAGTAGGCATATCTACAAAACTTTTGTCTCTGGTCGATTTCGCAGTTTCTAATATGCCACCAATATCAATTTCTGATAATCCATTTTCTATTTCAACTGAAGAGGGCTATACCTCCTTGCAACATGCATTTAATTTTGGTTCTTTGAGCAACAAAGTTTTGATGTCAATGCAGTGCTTAATTGAAAATTGCTTCCATGACATTGATTTCAAATAAGTTATATCTAAAATCCACTGTAATGCTTCTCTTATGTAATAAGTTTTAAAGGTATAAATAATACCATGATTCAGTGGTTGAAGCAACAGAATAGTGTTAGGTAATAAGAACACTATTTTGACATTAGGATGACTCAAATCTTGTGGATAACATGGGGTATTATGTTATAGTAACAGCACCTTGAAGCTCCAGTTTTTTTTTTTTTTTTTCCTCCTATTAAATTTTTCCGTTTCCAAAGTCTTGCTCTAAACAATTTAAAAACCAATATTTAAATAAATTTCCAGTTACACTAGCTCTTTTATTTGCTTTCCAATATACTCATAAGGTGTTTTTATTTATGCCTTTAAATGCACTAGAGAGGTTCACTAGAGGTTTTGTTGGCATATTACTGTACATAAGTAGCATTATGCAATGTTCAATCAACTAAAATCTGGGTTCAGTTTTTTTTTAATATAAAGATGCTACTGGGCATTTCTTTCTATCAAAATCCAGTTTCTTTGGCGTTGAAAACTCGATCTATATATAATTGTTCTTCCATAATGTATTGAATTTCTTTATTTACATCTGGGCAGTTTCATGATCACACATACTCTCCTTGAGTTCTTAATGCTGTGAATTGCAAAATGCTTTTTGATTTTTTTGAACCAGCTTTTTCCACAAAATTTGGGTTGATCAATGGTTTCATATTCTCTTAGATATTTTTAAATTTTAAATGCTCCTTGTTTAATCATATTACCATCCAATACAATTCTTTTTTGACAGCTATCTACAATCAAATTCATTTTCCTTAATAGTTCAGGCTGTTGCTTCATTTAAATTAAGGTATCTTCCAATGTTTAATGCTTTTTATCCTTTTAAATGATGATCCAAGATTTGCATTTTCATTTTTAAAGAAATTAATTCCGTCTTGAATATTGTTTTTTTTATTTTCATATAACATATCTTGAGACGGAAACTTATTTTTAAAAAATTAGTGTAAGCTGAAAAAGTCATTAAACACATTGTGGCTCAACATAGATTGCTGGCCAGCCACTTATCTCCAGGCTACAAAAGGTATAAAAGTAGATTGCTGGCCAACCACTTGAGCCACTTAT
The DNA here is from genome assembly GCA_019974015.1 of Nephila pilipes. Lineage (NCBI taxonomy): Eukaryota > Metazoa > Arthropoda > Arachnida > Araneae > Nephilidae > Nephila > Nephila pilipes. The sequence goes on along the minus strand of BMAW01098118.1, from coordinate 494,129 downwards.
CTCCAGGCTACAAAAGGTATAAAAGGGGGAGGGGGGGGCTTCTTTCTGCTGACCCTCAACTGCAATTGCATTTTACAACAATTGATGTGAGATATCGTTTTGCCCTTTTATCCTTTTAAATAATTTTTTTTATATGCATTTTCTTGTAAAACCAATATACCTTTTCATGCAAGTGTGACCAAAACGAATGTAGTTCAAGAATAAAGATTTATTCATTGGGCAACATTTTGCCATCTTCGTTTGCATTTTTTATTTCATTTTTTGTTGATGGAGTGCAAAAAATTAAATACTTTTCTTAGATTTGTTTTGATATGTCTGTATCATGTACAATATATCAAAACAAATTTCTCGGGGTGCATCCTGTGTTCATTATTTAAGGGTGATAATTATCCTGTGTTCATGTGTTCACTGTAGTTCATTATTTAAAAGGAATTAATTTTTAATTGGGGTTTAAAAAAATCATGTCTAGTTTTGTACAAAAGTTTTTGAAATTTTTGTATCATGTTCAAGTGAAACCAGGTTGCATGTTATTCAAGGGTTTCCGCAATTTATCCTGTCGTGTTAGAGCAAAACTATGTTGTAAGAGGCTGTTCTGTAAAAAGAAAAAAAAGAAGGCTACTTGTATTTAAATACATTACTGCTATTAAACTGGTTTTATACTTCTGTTATTTTTTTATTTATAATTTTTTTCATATGTTTTGATATTCCTTATTCACATTGGAGCATTAGATGTGGAGAAATGAAATGGTGTATGAAAGCAATTGATTATTCTGTATTTAATCCCTAATGATATTAATTTAAGTATGGACTTTACAAAATTCTTTCAACTTCCAATTTCTTCCCTTTACTCACTTATTCAGTCATGGGATAGTTAGATAGCATATGGTCTTGATTTTTGAGTTCAACCTCAGACCATTTTGTGATTAATGCTGAATTCTCACATTATAGGAATTGGATTTAAAAGTGAGCAGCAACTATAACCTTTCAGTGATTTTCATTTTTAAAATAAGGCATATTAGTGGGGCACCCTTAAGGTATCTTAGCAATATAACTCGATTTTTTTACTCTTCTGTTTGTCATTTCACACTCCTTTTTCTTACATTTGCAAAGTTGTGTTTAAATTGGATGCCTTTTTTTTTTTTTTTTTTTTTGTAAATTAATGAGTGTTTTTCATGACTTAGTCAAATATGGCTCTTGTATGTATAAAACTGGAACTAATCTATTTAAATATTGCATTATCCAGCAAATGGGATATGATTGAAATATTTTAGTAGTTTTCAGGAATCTGCCTTTTTCTTTTAAAGTAATGGTTTGTACCACATTTAATATTGTTGCTCTAAAATCAATTATATCTAATACAATCAATATACCACACTTAATTAAGTTTATTTGGAAAATATTTATGTGTTTATTGATTCTGTAACTTAGTTTAGCTTTTAAACACTTTGACTGCCAGTCACATACTGTTGCTGTAAAATTTTCATCTGATTGATCATTCTCCAAATAATCATTGCATATAGGGTATTTCTATCGGTATTTTCATGGAGTGATGATTAGAAACTAGCTATAAAACATCTTGGTTTCGAAATTAATACTTTATTTTTCATTGAAAATGTTATCTTGTGATATGAGTTATATCAATGATAGCTTTAAAAGACTCTGCCATTGTAAAATGTATACTTGTTTATAACACAGGTTTATTTAAAAATAATGCATACTGTCACTTATTTTTTAAATTTTGGTTCAACCTACATGTCAATGCGTAATATGGCATTTGGGAAAAAATTTGACATGTAATGCTGATCCACTTGTAGTTTTAGAAATTCTTTAATGAAAGGTGAATATAATACTTGAATATCTCATAATTATCTTTTATTACTATTTTTAAATTATATTTCCTATAAAAAGTATGTTGGCATCTGGATACTATCTACTTCCATGTCAAGGCATTAACTATCCATCCAATCTCTAGTGACTGGCAGTCAATGTGTTAAATTAGTTTCAAATGAATTTTTTTAAAAAAAAGTGTTCATTTCCTTTTGCAGGTTCTAAATGTGCTAGTATTACATTCATTGATCATAATGAAATTGATACTTATAAAAATATGCAGGTTGATGGACATTTTAAAAGTTTTTTGTTACCAGGTATGTTTACTGTTATTTCTTGCTCTTAATATAGAATAGTGAGGATATTCATCTAGTTTTGAGTGAAATTTTTTTTAAGAATATTAACTCTGAAAATCTAAGTAATGAAATATATTTTTTCATATATACATTTTTTGTTATATATTTTTTCATATATACATTTTTTGTTATGTATCTCCTATCTTAAGTTAAAGATTTTATAAATGATGTGATCTATAAAATTTTGCTTTTGGTAATGCTTATATTCATGCAACATGGATTTATCATTTAACTTGATAATGTAAGTTTTAAGGAATAGTAAATTTGCATAAATAATTGTGTTTAAAATAACAATTGAATCAATATTAATGCTAAATACATATTTTTAATGAATTTTATGTTTTCAGATCCTGTGCCAACTAATCTGATTAATTATATGCCAATTGAACAATCTCTACTTGAAAATGAATTAGATAACAACTGTGAATCTTCCAGCATATTAGATAATTTATCTGATTCGAATGAGGAACAAAATGGAGACACAGATGATTGTAACCAGAATGAAATTGATAAACAAAAAAATGATGGATGCATTTCAACTTCAGATGAGAATTTTCAAAATGAAGTATTTGAAGAACCAGCAATTGCTGTAGATTCCTCTGATTCTATGTTGGTTGATTTTGGAAATTTGAGTTCCATCTCTGAAAACATATCTGCAAGATCAATAGAAATTGATGCACACTTTCCCCCAACAGAATCTGTGAACTCAAGTGTTCAAGATGAAAATCCAACTGCTACTTTAAATACTTTGCTGGCACAACAGAACATGGAGTTACTTTTATCTGAAGGCAATATCGAGTTTGTTAATAATGAAGATGAATCAGAATCAATATGTACAGATACAATTATTGAAACAGCACATGAAACAGTGAAGTCTTCTTATCTAAGTGCTAATAATGGTACTGAAAGCTTTGAAAATAATGGTGAATCAAAATCAGCTACTAAAAGTAATTTGAATGCCAAGAAAGATGAAAAGCAAAAATCTAATCTAATAGCTTTTCCCCCTACTTTTCCAAGTATGGAACTGAAGGAATCTTTTTTATCAGTTGCCAATTTTATTAATAAGTATGAAAATGATGTCAGCAACATACAATCTCCAGAATGTAATTTTGATCTAGAAAATTTGGGGGAATTTGATACTGTAACTTTTCCCTCTTCTTTTCAAAGTTTAAGATCAAATTTAAAGCAGTATTACTTAAGGGTTTTCAAAGAATTTATGCAAGATAAGTTTTCAGATGATCTGGTGAATAAATTTAAAGATGTCCATCCTCTGAATGTTTGCAAGAATATTGAACAAGAAATTGAGGGAGCTGATGCAGAAACAGCATCATATCTAACTTCTTATGTAGAAAGTTTTAAAACTTTAATGAAAATGTATCCAGAAATAAATGATTCAAATGAATGCTTGAATGGAAATTTAGTGAACTCGTTCATTAAATCCTCATGTGAAAATATTGATGCTAATAGTGAATCGGAATTGAATAATAAAGTTTCTGATGTTTCGACTGAAAAAAATGCTTCAAAAATTATTCATGATGCAAAATGTTTTATCAATTCTTGTGAAACCTCTCAAATGCATTTGAATTCTGATGCAAATTCTGATAATGAAAGTATATCTTCTGTACTTGATAACAAATGTAAGGATAGAGTTAGTAGCTCTAAGAAACAAATATCAGAAGGTAAATATGAACAAGCTATTAAAAACAATGAAACCAAAAGCAAATCTAACAATGCTAATACTAAGTGCATTTCAAATGGTAAAGTAGATAATAAGACTAGATATTCCTTGAGTAAAATACCTGTACCAATAGTGGGTCCTATCCCAGGTAATGTAGGTTCTGAGAATTCTAGAAAAAATGTGTTTAAAAGTGAAAGCAAACAGCCTTTCGAGCTTGATAATGTCAAAAATGAATGTAAAAGAACTGGTGAGAGTGTTTCTGATGCAAATTCAAAAAGTGAGCCTGAAAGTAAATTGAAATCTAAAAATAAATTGCTCCTATCCGTTGAGGCATCAAAACATTCCGATAATGTATGTTCTAAAAGTCTTGACAAGCAAGCATCGTACTATAGTAAACAATCTTTGGAGGATGCTTGTATTAATATTAAAAGTAGATCTATAAATCCTGATGAAGCAAAATATGATCCTTTGAGAAATAACCTTGAAACTACACCAGAACTTTCCATGAGTGAAGCATCCTTACATAAAGGGGGAACTGAGCTTATTAATTATGTTGATGGTAAAAAGGTGGGCAAGCAGCTCTTAGAAAACAAAAGTTTACAATCTTTAGAGCTTGGTGGCTCCCAAACTATAGCTGAAAATTCTGGAACAAATAGCATAGATTTAACTTCAAAAAAGGAGTTAAAAAGCAAACAGAAACCTTCTATAAACAAAATATCTGTAAGGAATATAGAATCTGATGATACCTCAGATTCTGAAAGTTCATCTGAAAGTGAAACATCGGAGGAAGTAAAACATAATGGGGCAGAAAATGATCCTATTACATTTAATGAAATTGATTCTGATTCTACTTCAAGCAAGTCAAAATCTTCCACCAATAAAATATCCAAGCAGCAGGCACTGAGCGCTAATGATAGCTCCGATTCAGATTCCAGCTGCTCATCAGACAATGAAATCGATTTTAAAAAGCTTGAGAAAGCATTCAAAAAAATAATGAAAAAGGGCAAACACTCCAAAGCACAAAATGAAAAGATAAAGATTTATCTGGATGAAATTCAGAAATGGAAAGAAAGTTCTGGAGAACCTATCATTGGTAAAACCAGTAGGTCTTCGAGCAGATGTGATAACCAGAAAAAATGTTATGAGCATGTAAGTGAATCTACAAGATCTCTAATTAGTTATCAATCTGGAAATCAAAGAAAGGAAACAAAACCAGTTCAGAAGATCAAAACAAGGCCAAATTCCAGGCTTCAAAACCACTATGCAGCTCATCCTCAGTTTGATCAGCCTGGTCCCCACCATGCAGCTCATCCTCAGTTTGATCAGCCTGGTCCCCAC
>BMAW01098118.1:448971-488920 GCA_019974015.1 Nephila pilipes | reverse complement strand
ATGCAGCTCATCCTCAGTTTGATCAGCCTGGTCCCCACCATGCAGCTCATCCTCAGTTTGATCAGCCTGGTCCCCACTATGCCCAGCCTGGTCCCCACTATGCCCAGCCTGGTCCCCACTTTGCCCAGCCTAGTCCCCACTTTGCCCAACCTAGTCCCCACTTTGCCCAACCTAGTCCCCACTACTCTCAACCTTGTTCTCAGTTTCAATATGGTACTCCTGATATGCCTAATCAAGGAGGATTGGTTGATGCACATTCAAATCATCACCCACCACAACCTATGCTTACACAAATGCAGAATCCATATTTCTCATCACAATACCATCACCCATCTCGTGTTGGTTCTCACCAGTCCCAATCATGTGGTACATGCTATAACATACCTCATTATCAGATGCATTGACTGAATTTTCCCCTTCCTTGTTTTAAGTAATAAACAAGGAGACATTTTGTCATAATTTTAATGTTGTTACTAATGATAATAGTGTTGATTGTGTTCAATTATAATTTACATTTTGAGTTTATAAATGTGCCATTACTTATGAAAATGTGTTTCTGTTAAAGGGCATCTTAAATATAACTGTCATTATACATTTGTAATTTGTTGTATCAATCTTATTTTTTTGTAGTAATGGAATTTTTTGAGGGAAAAAGATCATTGGATTACATGATTTTAAAAATGGGATGAATAAAAAATCTCAAATTTAGAACATTGAAAAACTTGCACATTATATTACATCATTTCTAATATCTATAATTTTCATCAGACACATAGCATCAAGAATTAAATGTAATTTTACGATTTAATCTGACATGTATTTTTGTACAATAATCTGGATCAAGAAATTCATAATAAATTGATTTTTTTTGCTTGTTATTATGGAAAAATAAGATTGATCTGTATTCATGTAAATATTTGTTGGATGATCTCATTAATGTTAAATAGAGCAGTATATGTGCATTTATCATCTAATTGTATTAATTGCCATTTTTTTTTTTTTTTTCCATTTCATGTATCAATCTGTAGTTTCTGCATTTATTTTGAAGAATGTTTATTTGTCCCATGTTTAACCTCCCCCATTATTTGTTTTTAATTCATGCCAACTTGTTAAATTCTTTCCCCCCTTCACCTGAAGATTGATGTATACACTACAAGTGATGAATATTTATTGTATGTTACTGGTATTAGAACAACAAGAAAATGTTGAGTTTTATTTTATGCATTTTGTTTGTTTAGAAATTGACTCGCATATTCATGAAAAAATCTTGGATGTTTAATTATGATCATGTAATCTTAAATGTTTTTGATGTTCGATTAATATTAAAATGTGTTTCAAACTTGAGTTGATTATTTCTTACATTCTATTGGAAAAATATTTTGGCAATATAATACTTTCACATGGAAAATATAGAAATGTTTCTTTATGATTATGTGACTCGTAATAGTGATCTTGATCTTTTTTTAAAGAATGTTATTAGATATGTTAACTTAAACACAATTGTTTTATAGCTTAATTATCGGTATATGAGAAAATATCATAAGTTAAGATTTCTCTATTAAAGGGGAACGCCTTCTCATTGTTATTATTGGATTAAGTATTAAAAAGAGTGATAAAAGAAGAGCTATTGGTGGGGTCTATCTTGCTTTCCAATAGTTCACAACTGCGTGCAAAAATGTCGACATGGGGTGCTGCAAATGCAGGCAGCATTTTGCCGGAATCATATTCTGCCTTGTTCATTGAAATTTGCTTGGATGAACTCTGGGTTTTGGCACTGGGAAAGAAAAAAAGTTCTGGGTAGGGAGAGTGTGTTTTTGAAAAAAGCACTATGGAGTTTCTTTCAATACAACATCCCTAGAATAAGAATTGTTTAAAGATCTTTATGTGAGTGTAGAAACATTATGTTGCAGACTTCCACTATTAGAACACAAACAAATGTAGGCATTGAGTAGTTAGGTTCACAAGAGTAAAGTCGAAGGTTAAGTAATTTTAACTTGGGAGAGAAAAATTTAATGTGTTCATCTAATTATAAGAACGAGGTTGTAATGAAAAAATTGAGTGAATATAAAGTTGTTTTCAACTAGCATTAAAGAATAGAGCCCAAACTTCAACCTGATTTTTAGGTAGAAGAAATGCTCTAATATTAATATAAGTCACTATAAATGTAACACATATAATTATTTATCAGGTACCATTGTTAAAATTTTGAAATTTTTTTTTAAATGTGAAGTTTTTTGCCTTAGTGCAAAATGGAATTTACAGTCAAAATATTCTAGCACATTTTCTACAGGAAAAAATTGATTCAAACAGAATTGATTAATTTAAAAATATATACTTCTCTCTATAAGATAGCATGAAGAAAATAATAATCCAAAGATCAATAATGATTGGAGAGAGATTTCTATCTGTTATATTTATTTTAGTTTTTATGTGCTAATTATATACATATAACTATTGGCCAAGTTATACTTACATTTATAGTAGGTTTCCAAACAGCCTATATAATCATTATATTACTTTCTCAGTCAAGACAAAACATTAGGACCCAACAAAAAAAATCCATTTTGCATGCACAAAAACTAAATCAGAATCTTCATATATTTCCCAATGCACTCTCAAACTATTGATGAGACACATTCATTAATTTTTGGTGTGCAAAAATAACTTGCAACATGACAAGTCGGAATGCAGTTTTGTATCATTATAAATCAGTTTTTTAAAATTAATTTTTGTTAATTATTGACATATTTCTGGCTATCTGCAACAGATAGCTCCATCATATTTTTGCTAAGAAATGTACTTTTAGTTGGGAATACTTATTTTTGTCGAACATTTACAGTTTCTAAAATGAAATTGCAGCTACTTGTAAATTTTGACAAATAGTAAACAATGGAGAAATGTGATTCACTGAGGCTTACCAACTAATCACTAATAAACTCTCTGCTTTGGGAATGCTATGTGTAAGTTAAGAGAAATTTATTTATAATGGAAAATTTTTTACTTCAGTTATGTGATTCTGTTTACTTTGGTGAGAAATTTGAGTTACTGAAAATATATAAAATTTCAATCATGTGAAATGAAAGGAGAGAATCTGAATGAAGTTAATTATTGTACTGCTGCGAAATTCAGGAGTTAAATCTGTCATAATAAAATACAACAAAAGGCAAATTATTTCATGAAACAAAACTATTAAAAATTAATCATTATGTTGCACTTAATAAATTTTTTTTTTCAAAGTAAATTATACATCTTGTAAAATTTAAGCATTAGAAACTTTGGAATAATTATTAATAAAATATTGTTACTTCTTGACTGAGAATTCAAATGTTTGATTGGAACTTATTTTTTCAATAAATTGTATTTATATTTCAATTATATTGTAATGCATTGTGGAAACCATGTGGTGAAATTTCTACCAGCTCAATAATATTTATTGTCCTTGTATGAAACAAATAAAACGGCGCGAAAACTTTGCTACAATCGGCTCTAATTTTCCTTTTAAGAGCCTAAATGTATAAAGAATGAAAATCGTATGAATTAATATTGGTTGCAAAAAAATTAAAATTTCATCTTCCGAAATCAACATATTTTGAACTCTTAAGACAATTTAAGCATTTGTTGCAAGTATACATCATATTTGTATTAAGTGTTATATTTTTCATAAACGTAATATTAAAAACTCATGAAAATTCTTATAAATTTTAACTAAACAAATATATTAAAGGATTATATAGGTCAGTTGATATAAGAGTACGTATATACACATGCCAGTCCTTTCCCAAAATCATGCTCGGATGTGAAATAGTCCCAATGTAGTTCATGCATGTATGTCGTAAGAGGCGACTTAATTGGGTACCCAGTATCTGGGGTATAGCCGGACACTCTGCCCTTGAGGATTATATCAGGGTAATAGTCCTGTAGGCTGGGGGAACATAGGGGCTTGCCTTCTTCAGGATGTTTGGGCATCATTATCCCAAGGCTTCCAGTTATTTTTTTCTTCTTTCCCATGTGTGATGCGTCCCCGTGCTGTCATCGATCTTTCTCTCTCTTTTTTTTTTTCAGCCCTCCTCGACAACCAATTTTTCTTTTTTTCAAACGTCTAGTCACAGCTTTACCTTTTTTGGCACTGCATGGCCACATCTGGCTCATTAAAATATTTTTTCAAGGTATTACCTTTCTACATTCGTCAAAAATATTACCAGCTCTAAACTAAATAAATCATTGATGCCTAAAGCTGATAACTATTGAAAAATAAAATACTGAGCACTACAAGATTTTACTTGTACACAACTTATATTTTGTTTTTGTTTATACTTTGCATCAGTCTTATAATTCTAAACACAAATTGTACATTTATAGTTTTACTGCAAATAGTTACTGACAGGGACGTCTTAAGGCATGAGCCCAGGGCCTCGTATCGTTCTCTACTCGGCCTCCATAAGATGATCAAAATAATTTTAATTGTCGAATGTTATTCCCGGGCACGACTGGTTGAAGACAGTTATTTCTATATTAAATATTTCTATTAACAACGTTTGCTGAGAATCAGGGAAAATATTAATTTTATTTCTATAGAGAGATATGTCCAAATTATATCGATAAAAATGCTGCTGTGGGAAGGACAGTCACAGAAACTCCTTCTAGCGGCCTTTTATTTATTTGCACACATGAGTTAAGGATCACCATGAATGGACAAGAAATTCACTTAAGCCCTCAACAGAAGTGACACAAACACATTCCCTATTTTATGACAGGCGGCAGGGCTCATAAAAAGAGGGTTGAAATGACCCTGAAGGAAATCACACTTTTTCTAAGAATTAAGTGGCCTACAGTTCTGAATCAGCAATTCCTTCCTTTAAATTTAATTTCTTTGCAACAGCAAAAGGTAATTATGTTTTTATTTTTCAATTGTATTTCTTTGAGATTTAAGATAATATATAAATTTTTATATCGCATTAAAAAAAGGTAAAATAATATGTAATTGCATTTGCTTTTTTTACCGAAAGAGTTGTAAATATAATATCCAGCCTTAAAAAATTCTGCTCTGGTTTTTTTGTAAATTTTCTCTCTCTCCCATCTGAACAACATGAAATAATTCTTAACAATTTATAAAATTATTTATAAATATTTCAGTGGACTCTTTAGCATATTTTTATATTGATTAATAAGCATAAAAGCGCGCTTCCTCCATTTTGAATGCATTATGATCTTACAAAGAATTTTCGATGTGTATTGTAATTCAGAGAAATATTTTTATTTGCTTCTAAATATGGAAAGCGTTATTTTACTCGTTTAAAAATTCAAATGACTGCCCTATTATTATTGAATCCCAAATAAAAAAAAAGGACATATATAATACAAATATATTACATTACTACAAATTGTGGTAATATAATATAAATGTAAGGTACAATTGTGGTAATATAATATAAATGAGGTAGTCAATGAAAATCACGCCATGCGTATCCCAAAAAACTGACGCCATGACTTTGCCAGCTGACTGCTGCGTTTTCGGACGGCTTTCGCCAGCTGTGCGCCACTCAGATGACTGCCGCTTCGACTCTGGAGTGTAGTGATGTATCCATGTTTCGTCCATGGTCACGTAACGACGCAAGAAATCTTTTTTGTTGCGAGTAAATAGCGATAAACAGCTTTCTGAATCATCGACTCGTTGCTGTTTATGTTCCATCGAAAGCAATCGCGGCACCCACTTGGAAAAAAACCTTTTTCATGCTCAATTTTTCATGAAGGATAGTAAATACACTTCCATATGATATCTGTGTCATCTCAGCAATCTCACGGAGCTTCACTTTACGATCTTTCATTATAATTTTTGTCACTTCACTCACATTTTCCGGTGTAACGGCTTCCACAGGTCTACCCGAGCGTTCCGCGTCATTTGTGTCGGTACGACCACGTTTAAACTCGGCAAACCACCGACAAATCGTTGCTTTTGATGGACAAGAGTCCGGGTAACATTTTTCAATCCATTGTTTCGCTTGCACGGTGTTTTTACCCATTAAAAAACAATGTTTTATCAGAACACGAAACTCGGTTTTTTCCATTTTTTAAACAAACTACAAAACGACTTTACTCCAACCTCGATAACTCAGCTGTTTCTGGTCCGATCGACTTAAAATTTTGACACGTTTCAAGCAAAGGTTAGTACTCTAGAAAGACCTGGTTACTGGTTTACTACGAGCGCCATCTCTGGGTTAGTCTCGGAACTTATTGATCCATGTGTTAAGACCCCTTACTAGAAATTTTCTATTTGCGTGTGTATGTTTAATCAGATTTTCCTGAAAAAAATTGAAATACTTTAATTTTAGTTCATATACTTTAAAACTTATAAATGTATTTATACTTTATAATTTATTAATACTTTATTACTTACTAGTACTTTATCATATATTAGTATAAAATAATTTAATGAAAATTACTTATACATGAATACAGTTCTCCTAATTAATAATTTATGTAATAATGTTCTTTAATTTTTGGAATCTATGACTTCCTTTTTATCATAATTTTTTGTTTCGTTTGAAAACACAATAACAAGGATATATATTTCGTATAGTTACAAAAATATATTTTTCTGAGAATTTTTAAGAGATTCCAAATATTATGTAAGACAATACAAGATAGAAACGTGTAAGCCTTTTATAGATTTTTTTTCAGCATGTCATTTCCATTAAAATGGTTTACTCAATATTTTCTTAGTTATGATTTTAAATTCGCAATTTAAAAAAAAAAAAAAATATTTAAGGAAATCTAATAATTGATTGTATGCGATAAAACTAATATTGATTTATATTAGTGTATAGTACATATGTATATCTGCATTATAATGATGATTTGAAATATATTTTATACATTAATAATAATAATGAAATAATCATAAGATGAAAATAGGAAAATTGCATACAAGAAGCAATCACTTAATTGAAGCTTTGTTCTTTCTATCTACGAAAAAGTTAAAAATTATTTAAAAAATTCAGGATTGCAAACCCGACTTCAAGAAAAAATAAATACGCTATGTATGGACCATGTGTAGGACATTCTTTGAATTTAATTGGCTTTCAAGCAGTAGAATGTAACTCTAATGTGACAATTTACTTTGATTTCGTCCGAAATCTTTATAATTTTTTCACATCGTTAACTCATCCTTGGAATATACTAACATTAAATTTGAACTGTGATAGAAATAAAAATCTACTGAAAAACCTATCAAAAAAAATATCGTTGGTCAGCACGCGCAGATGCAATGAAAGCTTTAAGCTCCTGATATTCAGAAATTGTCATAAGCTTGGATTGCTTAATTAATTATGAATTATAGGCAGCGGATACTCGACTTTCTGCTGACAAATTAAAAATTAAGATGAATAAATTAGAAACTGCTTTTTTAACTATCCTTTGGAATGACATTTTGATACGTATTGACAAAGTAAATACATTTCTCCAGAGTAAAAATATGGGTTTGTAAAATTATTAAAACCGTTAATGATATACATAAAAGCCAAAAGAGATTCTTTTGACTATTATGAATCAAAAGCCAAGGAAGTGTCCTTTATAAAGGAATATCAAAGTGTTCACAAGCGTGTAAGACAACGCATTGTTAGGGTAATTTTCCTTTAAGAAAATAGAGACACCGACACAACGTTTGAAAACAATCACAGCCAGAAATTCAAAATAGAAACCTTTTTACCAATAATCGATTCTCTAATTTGCAATATACTAACGCTTAGTAAAAAATATGAGGAGCTTTTTGAAATGTTTGGATTTTTTGAAAATATTTCTAATTTGGATGAGACAGAAATTAAAATAGCTTGCGAGAAAGTATCAAAATTTTATGATAAAGTCATTAATGGAGAGAAACTGAACTTGGAATGTCAACATTTCAAGTCGCATATGATCATTGATGGTGAAAAGTTGAAGAAAAAGCAAAAAGAAGAAATGGAAAAATGAAAGATTAATAAAAAAAAAAATATAATTCTGCAAATGAAGATGAAGAACAGTTGTAAGAGAAGGGGGGGGGGGACTCTGAAATTGGGATCAACGCAATCTATTCATACATGTGTAATGAAAAAGACTATTCACGGTGTTTCTCAATATTGAAATAATAATGAGAATTTTCTTATCAATGATGAATACTAACGCGAGTGGTGAGCGTTCCTTTTCAAAACTGAAACTGGTCAAAAATGAATTGAGAAATCGTATGACTCAATCACGTTTGAATAATTTAAGCTTGATGAGTATTGAAAATGACATATTAACAATTGATTTTGAAGACCTAATTAATGATTTTGCACATTTAAAATGTAAGAAACGACTACTCACATAAAACCTCCTTTCACTAAGGAATGCTTTTATTGAACTGTTCACGTATATACATCAAATAAGATTACAAGGTCGCAGGTAGGGCCTATTTTTTCCTAAGGGCCCAGGGCCTCAAGAAGTCTTAAGACGTCCCTGGTTACTGAAACAAAAAAATATAATTAAACCATAAATGACAATTCAGTAGCAAGAGGGAAACTTCATGTAACTGATGTACGGAAAGAAATCCCGTAAAGTTTTAATTAGTTGATTATTAAATATGCAGATTTTATTTTATAATAGAATAATCAAAGTAGCGTTTATGAGCAGTTACATTCGCTATTTTATCATTGAGTAAAATCAGACATTTTCAATTTTCTGACCAAGTCCTTGAATAAGTTTTTAACATAATTAGTGCTGTAATTTGGAGAGATCGCATTTTACTCAGAATTATGCTCAGAATTAGTTAATTAAAAAAAAACAGCTATTGCACTTGGTTTTATTATAATACTATTCTAACATAAAACATTAGCAAGAGCGCTACATTACCATAGCTTTGGACATTCGTTTCATGATTTGTCCTAAAATTGAAAGAGAAAATTATTGTTTTGATATTCATGTACTGTTGTGGATTCTGATAAGTTCCCCCTTTAACTAACCTTTTGTTCTGCCTTATGAAGTTATTTGATTTGAGAGCCACGCCTTGTGTATAAACTGTCTCTGATGTAAATCAGCATTGCTGTATATTTTGAAGCGTAATGGACGGGAAATGAGGAGTTGAAAAGAGGGGGGGTAGAGATTGAAGGTTTAGCAACGCATGATATTGGAGCAGTAAAGATAAGTGATTATCGGAAAGCCAATATTTGACTCGGATCCAGTTTATAAGTATTATGCCTATATAAATGGGATTTAAATATAAGATCCCATCTGAACGTTGGTATTTTATATCAAAATTGTTTGAAAAAATTCTGTTAGTAAAGAATGAATTGACATAAATTAAATTAAAAAACTAAATGTTGTTTTCCTTCACAAATTTTCTCATTTTTTTCGAAAATTTTACTGCCAAAAGAAAGCTTCATATATTTTCAATTCAATATAGTTCAATACAATAGCTAAACAAATAATTTCAAGAACCACTCGAATTCTACTAATTATCAAATGTATAAATTATTCCTTACAGCCGTTTCTATTCTATGAAGCCAATCAGTTATATATATGCATCTGAAGTTTTCATAGTTTGTAAAAATAAAATAATTATTATGTCTTGTAGACCGAATAAAAGTATAGCAATTTTATTTGGAAGATATTTTTAATCAAAGGAGTTTTAGGAAAAATAAAATTATGGTGCCTGCACAAAATAAAAGGAATGTTAAATTCCTTTTGAACAAAATTTATTTATTTATCAATTAACGGTTAAATTTCAGGAAATGCCTTGTTACGTACTTCATTCTCAGAAGGATCAACAAAAATAATTAATAATAAAATTATTAGTGATGTATCTGGCAAGAGAGATAATTACACTGTTTCCCAATCAATACGATTCCTTCCGTTGATAATAGTTTAAGCTTACATATTAATAGAAATATATTATATAACTATCTACTTAGAAATGTATCAAATTGTTAATATGCCTTTCGAATTTTCAAAATAGCTTAAATATATTCTATATTACTTGTGCAAATGTTGATTATCCTATTAATTTTTGAAAAATAATTAAGTTTAAATTATAATTTAGTTTAGGTTTTTAAAAATATTTTTTTCTTTATTTAATTTTCAAAATTTGTTACAAATTTTTATTTTTTAAATTGTTTTTGCTTTTTTTATTATTTTACTTTTATTTCTTGTTATGTTTGTGTTTATATTTAGGTTTCATGTAGTTATAACGCTATTTGGTAGATAGCATTACGAATTTTGCTTTATCAATTCATGTTTGTAGCGGGTAATTTGTCCGCCATGTTTGCCAAATGACTTATCTTGTGATACGATTATGTAAGTTTATTATATAATTTGTGTTTTCAATAATATTTTTGGTTACTTTCAATTTATTATATTTTGAATTTCTCTTGGGTTGCTTGGTTATCTTTTTAAATGATTTTGTCTGCCTTTTGTATTTTGATTTTTTTTTTTTTTTTTTGCCCAGTTTTTACAACATTAAATGTTTTATAATCCATTATTTTGCTTTGCTTCAATGGTTAGTTTTTGCAATTTATCCGTCACGTTTTGATAATTTTTGCAGTTATGAATTGATTTTTCTTTTAGTTTTCTTTCTTTTGGAAATTTCTACAGTGTATGATGTTTCTTTTTTTTAATTAAATTTGCAGATTTATTTTTATTCGTTTTCCTTTGCTTACATTGTTTTATCTGCATATTTATATGGATTGATATGTTACAGCAGTGTTTTTTTACACGTTTCTCTTTAAATTTTTGAGATAGCTTCCTAATTTGTCTTTAATCAAAATTTTGGTATTTAATTACACATGAATATTTTTTTTTATTTCTAATAGCAGATAATAAACAATTACAGCAAAAAAAAAACCAAGGAAACAAAAGTCCGTTACAAATTGTGTCTTAAGATACTCGAGAAAAATTAAATATACAAGATTCTACATTTTTCTTTTTAAACATTCATTTCAATCGCTTAGAAAATATACAGTCATGAAATATTTTAAAAACTATACACGATATTAAATTTTTAAACATCCTAAATAAAAAAAAAAGGGGGGGGGGGTATGGGACATTTCGTGGAAATAGAAGCAAAAATATATTTTGTTTATTTTTACTCGTCTCTCTCTCTCGTTCAAAAATTGCTACGAAGCTCTTTTTATTCCAATTTTCAGACTTCATCATTATTTTAGTTATTATCGGTTTATTTCACACATTAAATAATGATATTTTCCTTCTATAGTTTTTATTTTCTCTGAGTCACTGCAATTTATACATTTTGCCGTTAAAGATGGTTAAATTGCATGTATTTTTGTGTGTTTTTGTCACGTACGCACAAATTCTGTTAAGTAAGGGTCACGAATATTTAATTCCAAACATTTAATAAGTGAAGGGTCATTGTCCTAAAGCAGAATTCAGAATTGCATCGACATTTTCGTCATCATTTATTTTTGTTTCATTTTTTTGATGAACGTCGAACTTTAGTTTCCTCAAAGTTTGACTAATTTTTTTAGGAAAGTTCACGAAATTGTCATGATATTTTCACAGAATGTAGAAAGAAAATTATATATCAGAAATGTCTAGAACTGTAGATTTTAAACCTTTTTTTTTATTTTACGGATTCTTTTGTTTGTAAAGGGAAAAACATTGACCTTTTCTCAAATGTACCTCTCCCAATGCGAATCCTATCCCTCGTGTATATGCATTATGTACAAGGTTTGAAAAATTCACTTAACAATTTAAAATGTGTGTGATTGTGATTGTTTATTAACATTGCTCTTAAATACAATTGGTGACAGATCTCTTAATTTTGAACCAGGATCAAGTGACGAGGATGGCACCTGAGTTGGCCCTTCTTTTTCCAAACTTCCACCCCACTCTCACGGGAGGATGGCATCTGAGTTGATCTCAGATTTAACGTGCATCAGCGCCAATACATGGCAAATTTTTAGTGCCTTTCAGAACTTGAGCCCTCGACTCGACAAAAACAACGCCAGCCGCCAGTCTGTAACAATGACCACTAAACTGTCTCGGCACGAATTTAAAAAGTGAATAATTTGGTAGAAAATAATTTTGTATTGATTTGCTATTAGAGTCTGAAAAACAAGATTTAAGATCTTATTGATAGAAAATTACACAACTTTGCAGCGTGTGAAAATTATGTAATTAATGTTATGCAGATTATGGTTTTTTTGTTCTCACTCTGAGGTCAATATGTGTCATTTTATCTAAGTAAGCCTCCTTCCAGACCTATGATATTGGCCTTGGTTTAGCGTTTCGTGACGTACTGGTAAGGGTCTGTCGCTTTAAGAACTGCAAAACACAGCTTGACACACACCCAGCCAATTCTGATCGTACCAAGGAAAGCATACCAAGCCGGGACCATAAATTCGACACCGTTCTTGAGAACATGGAAATCAGTCTTCTCATCCCCTGATCTTAATGCACTATATTTTTTCTCTCTGGCTGTACTTTAAAGAAAACTCTTTAAACTCTTTTCTCTCTCTCTCTTTTTTTTTACTCTGGCTGTACTAAATACAATTGCAATCTCATGGATGTTAGATTTCAAATATTTCAATTTTTTTGAAAATAAATATATGTTATTAGACATTTTATGCTGACCATTTTGATACCAACCATTTGATGATAATCAAAAAACATCAAAAGTTATTCAAACAATTTTACATTATATTTTCGTAAAATAAGCAATTAAATGAACTTGCCATGACCTCGGATTTTCGAATTCGGCGTGTGTTTCAGTACATTTTGCTTAATGAGACACATTAAAATTTTTAAACATTAGAGTGAATTAGTAGAAAGCTTGGCAAGAGGAACAACCAAAATAAAAGTCTATATTTGTTTTTCTCGAAATTTTGCCCAATGTCGATTGGTTCTAGTCTTCAATTTTCAGAGACTGCCTCAAATCTGGTCACTAACATTTACAATGATGAACGTCGAATACTTACTATTATTTTAGAGAAATTTGTCATAAAAGTATTTTGAAATGTAGGCCTATCACTGGCAGAAGATAGTAAACTTCGAATCGAAACATTAAGAAAAAAAAAGGAACGTGAAAGGAACCGAAATTTTTGAGGCTCTCGAAGCAAAACAAGTGATAAAAAAAAAAAAAAAAAAAAAAAAGAGAGTTGTCGCAGCAAACAGAAGGGAAATTATATCATCCTGGAACCTTTTCATGGGCAAATTTCAAAATTTAAATATATAACTGAATGTAAAAACTTTAAATGCATTTTTCTCAATTTTCCTTTTTTTTTACTTGCTCGTAGAATATTTCAAAAATTGTTACAAGTATAAAGTAAGTATAATGCACTTTTTACACAGTTCCCAAATTTAGTGTCATATATATATATATATATATATATATATATATACACATATATATTATTTTGAAAAAGTAAGAAAATACTTAATTTGTTTAATATTTTTTAAGAGTTTGAAACATTTAATTTTTCAAAAAAATGTTTTTAAAACCTTTGTTTCATTTGTAATATATATATATATATATATATATATTTGACTTCATAAATCACCTTACTGGAAGCCATTTGAACTATTTGTGTACAAAATTCCTTGCACGCAATGAATCCTACTCAAATTTCCTATAGGAAAATTTTATTATATTCATGGACTCCTAAAATAAAAAAAATTAAGAATATATTTTATTTATTTCACATGTTTTAGAACATTCATTCCGTTATAAAGCATGTGTAAAAACATCAAAGTAATGAATTTTAATTTCAATGAATTATAGTTAGTTGAAAACTGTTTACGTTTTCAGCAGTAGAGAGAAATCTAATACCCCTGAGACCCTTTACGGATTATCATTTTTCATTAACTTCAAATAAATACCTGGGACTATGTTAATTATTTAAAAAAAATTATCTAAAGCTAGATAAAAATTGAGAGAATTTCTAATTAAATTATATTTTTTGTATGCATTCTATGAAGAGAGACACCTCTATGTGTCTGATCCAGTGGGTGTCCCTTGTTGGGAGTTACTACTGAGCTTTTTCCAAGTAAGAAAACAAAGAAATGGGACAGATAATTTTGAGATATTTTAGGACCATATCATACTTTCAGGATCGGAACAACCACGGTGTTTTTCCTGCATTTGTAAAATATGTATTTCTTAACACCAAAATTAAGAAAATGATAAATTTAGATACGATTTGAAAAATCCGATCCAGGAGCTTTGTTTGGCTTAATTTTAGAAATATAATTCAACAGTTCCATTGGCTTGGCACTTATCATCTCTTTTTGGAAATCTTTCTCATGTAGAAGACAGGACGTGGTTTTAACTCGTCTAAGAATCGGACATACAAGACTCCCGCATAAGTTTCTCTTTCTGGGGTATATGCAACTATTGTATCCCACTATATGTGACTATTGTGTTTGTCCTCTCACTGTGAGACACATTTTAATCGAATGCTCTGCTTTTAACTCTATTCGTTTTAAATATTTTAAATCATATACTCTTTCTTTAATTGACCAACCAAATATATTTAACTTTTTAAAAGACATCAGTTTTACTCCCTTCATATAGTTTATTACTTTCTATCGTATCTTCCATCATGCTGCTCGTCAAGTTTAAAAAGAAAGAAAGAAAAAAAAAAAAAAAGGTGTAATATCTTAAACTTGTGTTTGGCACAATATATTCCTAGAGGATTCAGTGCCATAAATTTCAACCAACCAACCAATCCATTGGTTTGGCTGCTGAATGTGGCAGAAAAAATGTAGCTGACCGGGCCATTATTTTCCGGTTACTGCTACTACTACTATTGGTTAGACTACTGCTGCAATATCCTAAGCCTAAACTCATGAATTTCAACCATCTTCCCTTTTGGATTAATTTTAACAACACTAGTACTTCAACTTATGATATTCTAATATTAATAATATATATTCAGCATATTTTTCAAAATTAATTTAATATTGTCTAAAAAGCTATTGCACTGTAATTTTATTTTATTATCTTAATATCTAAATCTTAACTTCTGGGCAAGTGTAAAACCAAAATTCAGTCTCACCTCAAATAATAGCCAATTCACTGGGGATTAAAGCCCAAGAGGGTTATGTTCCCTAACAAAAATAGTCGGTTTGGTTTGGTCTCTCTCGATCTTTATTTTCACTTTTTACCGTCATTACTACAGGCGGTTCGGAGAGTAAGCATTTAATCTCTATGTCAGAGGTCTTCAACCTGGGTTCCGCGGAACTCTTAAGGCTCCCGTCTACCCACCATTTTGATTTCATCAGCTTAATGTTAATCCTATGGAATTTCGACTTGAATTCTCCTATCTTTACTATTTGATCTATTTGAATGCAATAAAATGCATCTGAAAGAGCAAAAAATAATGAATGCTTCTGTGGAAATACTTTTTTCCTCCGATTTTTAAAAATATTTGAAAATATTCTTTAAAGACCGGAAAACTGAAAAACGAATAATTAAAATAAGAATAAAAATATTTTTAAAAATCTTAGGGAAAAAGCAATTCCACAGGAGCATTCATTATTTTTTGCTCTTTCAGATGCACTTTATTGCATTCAAATAGGTCGAATAGTAAAGGTGTGAGAATTCAAGTCGAAATTCCATAGGATTAACATTAAGCTGATGAAATCAAAATGGCGGGTAGACGGGAGCCTTAAGTTCCCTGGAGCTTTGAGATGGGTTCCGCAAGAGAACTTATTTCAAACTAACTAAATCTAACTCAGAAAAAATTAAATCTATCTAACAATAAGATAATAAAAGTCTAACTCAGAAAAAATAACACTAAATTAAATCTAACTAATCAGGTAACTGTGCTAACTAAATCCACAAAACTTTAGTAAAATTTTAATTTTTATAAAAGATTCAATTCTTAAAAAAAGTCTACTTGCAAAAATAAATATGTATATAAATATTTTACGGATAAAACAAAATCTTAAATTTCGTTAAAGTCACGTGCTTCATATACACTAATCGAGACGCCTTAGGTCACATATTAGTCTCCATTCTTTGGCTCACTTGAAGAATGGCACACTTAATTCACTATTTTCAAGGTATAAAGTAAAATTTATGCCATTCTTTTAAAATTGAAATTTTGGGCAGATTACATTTTGAAAAATAATATTGAACGCTTTCCTAATTTGCATAATATTTTAGTAGACGGTAACGCCAATCCCGATAAAAATGTAAAAATTATTTTAGTTGAACATTTATCAGATCTACAAAAAATATTTCCCTGTTAAAAAAGCAAAAGTATCTTGGATCCAGAATCCTTCTCAAGACTGTGACACCTCCGAGTTCCCAATAAAAAAAGAAAGGGAACAACAAATTGACATATCGACCGACACTCAATTGAAACTAAATTTTGTTCAAGTTGATATAATGAATTTTTGGATATATATTAGAAAAGAATATCTTGAAATTCCCAAAAGAGCTGCAAAACATCTAATCTCATATGTTTCAACATATTTACGCGAAAATCTTGAAAACAGATTGGATGCTGAAGATGACAATGGGTTACAGATTTCAGGAATTATTCCAGACGTAAGAATACTTTGGAATAAAGAACAATCACAGCCAAGTCATTAAATAAATTTCCTTTTATTAATTTGTTAGAATTTAAAATATTGTTGCTTTTGTATATTATTCATAGAATATATTTTAGGAAACATACAAAAAAAAAAAAAAAAAAAAAAACCATTAACTACTTTACTATTCATTATCGTATTAAGACGATTCTATTGTAATAAAATAGAGATGTAATAATAATTTTATAAATTTGAGTAGGATAAAGTTTTGATATCCTATTTTTTTCTTCTCTTTGACCAAAAGGTTCCCTCAAGAAAATGCTCAAAGCGTTCAAAGTTTGAATACCCCTGCTCTATATCAATGCGCGCTGAAAACTTGGGGTTTTTCAATTTCTTGAATTGGAGTGAAAGGATGAACTGAGCCGTTTGTGACCACCTCAGCCTTCTTTGTGGGATTGATCGCTTCATTAGTGAATGTGGCTGTCATAGGCGGTATGATGTGAGTAGCTTTTCTAAGCAATTTAGCTTTGCACCAAAATGAATTGTTTTCTGGCTTGAGGGCTGCAATATTTTCATCTCATTGGGTTAGTGATTTTTTTTTTTTTTTTTAAATCCGTAGTTATCACATGCTAGAGAGTACGAAAAAATGAACAGTCACAGGGAATTCCCCCATCTCTGCCAAAGTTTTCGTACTCGGTGGCGTTGCCTAGTTTTGTCTTTGATTTATGAGAAAAGAAATCGTGTAGGATACTTGAGTTTT
This sequence comes from Nephila pilipes, assembly GCA_019974015.1. NCBI lineage: Eukaryota > Metazoa > Arthropoda > Arachnida > Araneae > Nephilidae > Nephila > Nephila pilipes. The sequence goes on along the minus strand of BMAW01098118.1, from coordinate 471,657 downwards.
TTTGTTTGTTGCGTTTGCAAATGCTTCGGAGAAAGTTTCAGTCTAGAAATGGTCTACTCAATATCATCATTGCTGATAGTAATAGCGGGGGCTAAATTGTTATTCTTAAGAATAAAATGAAATTTATCCCAATTTATGAATAATTGTTGGAATTTTAATATGAGTAGAGTTAATATTTGAATTTAGAACGATCAATAGATGAGATGCGATCCCAGTTGATTTAGGACTCAAATATTATAAGGAAAAGGGATGAAACTAAAAACAGCTAGATTAATAATGTTAGCTACAGATCAACCTTGGGGAGAATGTGCATGGGTGTTTGAGGAGCTGCTGCTGATGATGACAGTGAAGTTTTATTGAGGCAAGAGCCAGATGTGGCCATACTGCGCCAAACAAGGTAAATCTATGATCTAGATATTAAAACATTGAAAAAAGATTGATAGACAAAAAGGTCATTTGAGAAAGTAAAGTTTATTAGGCAAGAGGCAAATATGGCTATGATGCGCCAAACAAGATTTAACTGTGGTCTAGATGAGAAGAAATTGAGGGAAAGACAAATTAGTTGACAAGAAAGAGGTTCGAAAATAGAGAAGGATCGCTAGGGTATCCCGGGAGGGGGAGTCACTCGTGTTTACCAAAGACAGTAAACCCCATGGGAAAGAAAAAGATCACTAGGGTACCTCGGAGTCGGTGTTTGAGGAGCAATCACACGTGCACATCTGTCATACTACGGAGGGAACTGTATTAAGTCTTGTCAAAATAGTTAGATTTAGCATTATTCCATTCAATATGAACGGAATTTATATAGCTGGCAATGATAACGTTGCTACCTGAATTTAAAAGATTTTGATATAATCTGTTTCGGCATCTTCTTTTTTTTTTTCTCGCACATATGCAGAAATTACCCTGGGGAGGGATGATAGTCGTTCAATTAAATTTCAATAGCAGTTGCATCCGTATGTCTTCCCAACTTGGAGAGAGGGAATCTGCTTTGGATTTAAATTATTTTTACAATAGATTGCCCTTCCTCTATGTTTAGCGAGGTGGTTGAAATCGATTCTGTCTTTGTAAAGACGATATTTGGCAATCTGGGTCTCAATCTCCGGTTGGAGCTCAGTTTCTTGAACCGAGAAAACACCAAAGTTCTACTTGGGGACAAAGTCTCCGAGTCCTCATGAGTTTTAGGACGCAAAGAATTTGTTCTAAAATCCAATTTTGAGAATATCCATAACGAGGGCTACTTCATTCAGCGGCTTTCAGAAACCATATAAATTAACATTAATAGCTTTACTTTACAACATTATATGTACATATAAATCAATTAATACACTGAATAAATTTAATCCGGATATATTGATTATTTCTTAGTAATAATCAAAATTTTATGATACACCTTCATATAAAACCGGTAATGATCATGTTGAATATCTTACACTTTAACATTAATAAGCATTGGTTTCAAAAATATTATCGTATTTTTAGAATCAATGTCTGGCAAATTTAAATGCAATTAATAAATAACAAGAAATTCTGTTACTTTTTGAAATGATAAGATCATTTATTATATTAAAGCAAAGATTGAAGATCGAATTTTCATTTGCATGGCCAAGTGGTATTCCAGACTACTTCCATGTTTTGCACAATTTTTGTAAAATTTCGAACATTGAGAAATAATTTTCTTTGAATGTAAGTTTTTCTGGCGATGTGCTGAAACATTTATTGGCCACGATTTCAATGGTTTGATGAAGTTTATGATGAAAGAATCTCCCATGAAGATAATGTTAAAAAAATGTAGGCCAGTGAGTGAGAGTGAATAAAAGTACGCCTATGGTGCAAGAGTCGAATTTGGCTATGCAGCGCCAAACCATGTGTAACTGTGATCTAGACGCAAGAAAGATGGAAGAAAAGAGAAAAATTGGTTGACAAAAAGGAGGGTAGAAAATAGAGTAGGATCGCTAGGGTGTCCCAGGGGCACGTCCCTCGTGTTTACCAAAGACAGTGAACCCCATGCGAAAGAAAAAAGATCATTAGGATTATCCGGGGGTCATGATTCCCGTACCTGCCTAAAGATGGTAATGCCCCTAAGGGGGGGACGACGTAGGAACCAGTTTTGTTCATGATTGCTGCTTTTGATATACTGAAAACAAACATTTCATAATTAAAATGTGCACCACTAATCAAGGCACTGTACAGAAAAAAACCAGTGATCATAGTTGTATCAAATTTGCATGTGTATATTTTAGACATGTTTATTTTTTTATTAACGTCGCACTAAAAGCAACACGAGGGCTATTGGCGACGGACCTCGTAATTTTGAACCACGGTCAAGTGACGAGGACGACACCTGAGCTGGCACCCCCCTCTCCACACCACACCAGATTACGCAGATTAGAGTAACAGACAAGACTCGCAAAAATCAAAACGTAGATTTTATTAATGCATTTAAAATTGGTAGAAATGTATACTGAAGAATGAAGCCTTCAAAAAATCAATTGTACTGCTTCATTCATCTACAGAAACAACGGTTGTTGCCGTATTTAATAGTTGCATTGAGCTGATGTTTTGATTTACAAGTGCACAAAACGATTATATGTATCAAATCTGAAAGTCCTTGAAGAGCATTCTTTTTTTTTTTTGTAAGCTTAAAAAAATTATCATCAATCTGTATCGGTAAAAAAGTATCTATAGTATTTTCATTGGTGTAAAATAACTTAAATAATAAAACAGGGTTGCACACAATGATAAACTTATTTCTTTTTTCCTATACTAAAAGGAGATTTAAGGTTGTCTAGAGAAAAATTGATGATATAAATTTTATACGATGAGATGTATTTTCGCGATACTATATTTTAATCATTAGTAAATTTCATGTTTGTTACTCGGTAAATTCAAAACAAAACATGTATATTATTTCCAAACATCAATAACAGTTATGTTATTTTTGTTTTGTTAAATGCTCTTCTCTGTTACATATATTTCCCATTTGGGGAAAATACCTCCCCTCCCCTTAAACAATTTAGGGTTACCGGGATCTCTGATATTTTTGTGTGTGTTCCCCCCTCCCCTTGGAAAAGGATACTTAAACTGCAGTCACTTGTAAAAGGTGATTTCCAACTTCTATGACAGAGAGAAAAAAAAAAAAAAAAAATCAATTGCAAATAGAACAAACCCTCGTTCAATCGTATCCGTGGCAGATTGCAGTATGAATTTACCTAACACGCACACAATACATGAAAATTTTGATTTCTTTTTTAATCGTCCTTTTTTAAAGAAATACGGTAATCTGGCAGATATCGAGCACCGCTGGGTTACTGGACAGTAAAAACCATGTAATGTATAAAATTTAATAATATATTGCACGCAAACTTTTAGTTTAGTTTTTATTAACGTCGCACTAGAAGCAACACGAGGGCTATTGGCGACGGACCTCGTAATTTTGAACCACGGTCAAGTGACGAGGACATCTAAGCTGGCACCCCCCTCTCCTAACATCCACACCACGCCAACGGGAGGACTTTGGGCCCCGAACAAATTTAACGTGCATCAGCCCCGGCTACACGGCGGGTCTTTGGCGGCCAAGGATCGAACCCACGTCTGAGCGAAAACCGCCAGCCGCTAGTCCACGATCTTGACCACTAGGCTACCGCGGCCCCTTATTGCACGCAAACAATGAACCTTTCTATTTTTGTGTGTTTACGTAAAAATAACAAACTAAAAAAGGTTTTCTGTTTCTTATTGATTATCTTCACTATCCCACGGAAGTAAGAAGCGTTAAATAATTTTCCATGACTTGTCAAACAGTGTAAAAACACCTGTTTACTATCAGAGCCGGAATTGTTGCATATAGAGTCTGTGTCCGTCATTATTAAATTCTGAAGACATCTTAAAGTCTAATTAAATAGTCAGAAAGTCCACAAATCCATTAGAAAGACATAAGAAAGAAAAGGAAAAAGTTTATATAATTATCTGCACAAGAGAGTCCGAAAGATCGTTCTCTCTTTAACGACTTTAGCTTGCAATTAAACAATAAAATCATAGTTTAGCAACTCCTGCACACCGATTGAGACACTTCTCGATTACAACAAATCCGACTCTTTATTATTCTAATCAGGAGTCACATTCACACACACACACACATCCAATTCTACTACCAACGATTAATTACAACAATTCATTTCAATTTACAAACATCTATCAGCTTATCTTTATCATGTCTTCTTTCAATTCTATTTCATGTATACATCACTATCCTACTAATTCAGTTCATTTCGCTTCTTATCTTCATCTAGTTTACCTAATCACGCTCCATTTGTTATTTTATGCAATTCAAGTTACAAAACGTCTCCGAGGTTAGTGAAGAGAAAACCACGAATAGCCTAATGTCACAAGGGAAAGAGCCAGAATGTAGAGGGAGCACAGTAATCAGTCCCTCCCCCCCCCAAAAAAAATTGCCATTTTTTTCCTCTTCAGAATCGTATTTATTAGATGATAATCCACAACCCTATTATGGTTTCCTACTTCTGAAAAAAATACCTTTGAAAGGTAGAACAATATAAAAGATACATTCATTTTGCATAAATTTTAAGACATCTTTATTTCAACACAAAATACATAAACACCAATTTCATAAGAACTAAGAAAAATTGCCATATTATTACAATAAGGAAAGATTATATCTTAAGTCTAGCAACACACATACAAGCTCTGAACACTTAACTATTATACACTGTATTTTATCACACTTAAACATACATGAAAGACATTTGTTCCCCTAAAATATAAAGAAATTATAAATCTAAAGAGGGTTCATTCTCAATAAATTTAATTTCAAACAAATTTTCTCCAAAGATCTTATGATTTTAAAAATTTAATATGCACGTTTTAAAATTTGATTCTTTAATATCTATTGAATTACTAATTATTGAATACATAATGTAAATATTGAGGTTGATTTTTCTAAAAATATTGAAGCCTAAATATACATCAAATAAAAAATTGTACACAAATATACTAATTTTAGAATTTTAATGAGGTGTATTTGTGATAAAATAGATTAGTTTAAATAAAAAGTATAGTTATTTGATATTAAAAACTCATACACTGTTATTCAAAATTAAGATAATTTGCATATTTTGTCCGAATTTCTCGTAAAGAATTGAATAAGAGGTAAAATTAATGCTTTTTAAATAAAGATACAACCTTCTAGTGTTGCTAAGTAAGTGCATAACGGACGCTAAGCGGCTGTGTATTTTGAGGAAAATGCTTTTTAAGTGCATGCGCTAATTTCATCCCTTTATTAGTTTGCACACTCGCAATTTGTGTGATTCTTTTTGCACTATAAACATATCACTCACTCCAGATTTGAGTATTCATTTTTAGTAATAATCAATGAAACTCAAATGTAAACAGTTTTACTGAGTAACCATTAATATGTTTGAATAATGGAATGAAGTGGTGAATATCGTCAGATGAAACTTCAAGCAGGTCTGATTGCTAGAGACTTTAATGTAATGCTCAATATTGAGAGCAGATTATGGAGACCGTTGATCCGTGAAGACCTGGGCAAGGTCGTCTTACAGTAACGACGACCTATGAATATCGATATTTGTTCATTGCAACAGCTTTTCAGCTGTCTCGTGAGCTTCTTGTGGCTATATGAACTCAAGTTTGAAGGGTTATTGTTTCCAAAAGACAACATGAGAGTGGTCTGTTTCCATTCCGCTTAATTCTGAGCTCAGATGAGCTCGTTTAGAATGGTGCAAAGAACATTGACATTGGAGAAGGAATGAGTTAGGATTCAGTTTAACTGCTCATTTTCGATGTTCCTGAACCTGGAGGGAACCAGGAACCAGTTACATGTCATCCAACAGCCAAAATAAGAACCAACACGTCAGCGGAAGTTTGATCATCTGAGCAGGCAACATGTTGGACAGGTGCACTCCATGTCTTCGACAGAGACTCTGTGACTGTTATGATGCATTGGGATGAAATCTTGAAGCACTACATTCAACTTTTCAGACTCGTAGTTGGCCCCGGTTTCATTTTTATGGATGACAATGCTCACTTCTATTTCTGGCCGACGAATTTCTGGAAAGAGGCTATTCATCGGAAGGATTAGCCAATCAGCTTTCCAGACTTTAATCATGTACAGTATACTAGGGAAGATCTTGGAATAGCAATCAACTAGGCTTACCTTTCTTTAAAGCAATCAGGATCTGAAAACGGGAGTTGCTGGAGGAGTGGAAGAACAATTACCATAGGAATTCAAATATCTCATTTCCTGAATTACAATTACCTAGTGGTCAAGGTCGTGAACACGCGGTTGACGTTGCTTCTGTCGAGTCTTGTGTTCAAGCCCTGATTCCACTGAAGACTTGCCTTGTAGTGGGGTTGATGCACGTTAAATTTGTCGAAGCCGCAAGTCCTGTTAACGTGGGTGGAAATTTGGAGACGAAGGTGACAGCACAGGCATCATCCTCGCCACTTGACCGAGGTTTAAAATTACGAAGTCCATTGCCAAAAGCCTGATTCTAATCACCGTTAGTGGGGGTCATGCACGTAAAATCTGTCGAGACCACAAGTCCTCCCATTGGCATATAAGTTTGAAGAGGACGGATCAAACTCAGGTGTTGTGATCCTGAACCAAAGCTCAAAATTACAAGGTCCTTTGTTAACAGCCTTCGTGCTGCTTCTAAGTGTGATGTTAATAACACAATCAATCTCTGTGCTGATGAGCCATACACACGATGATGAACGTGTACCATAACTGTCATACTTGTTTTTTTCTTTTGTGGCATGATATCAACCTACTCATAAATACACACATACCTCATTCCATTTAAATGTGTCCTATACTTCTGGAGATATTCAACCAAAAGTGAAAATTCTCTTAATTTTGAACATCAGTATAGGTATTTTTGAGTGAAAAATAATTTGTCCAATGAATATACTTTTTAAAATACACCAATGTCCTCTTTAAGAATGTTTAACTAGTTTTTTGTAGTTGAATATTTACATTTTTGCAATATCACATTATATATATATATGGATAAAGTTTTTAAAAGGACTATGTGACAAATTATTCTTTTTATAAATATATATTGAGTATGAGAATCAAACTATTTCAATAAGTTCTTGCAAAGTGGGTTTTCAAAAATTGATTTACAAAATCTATAGAATGTATTAGATTATTCACACATATGTAGTGATTTTAGAAAATGTCCCAAAACATTTCAAATGAATAAAATACAATAAAAAAGAAAACACTAATATTTTAATTTAGAAGGTTTCTCAGTACTCTGCAGATATTTGCACTATAAGTGTTTTAAGGTAATAATTTACTGTTATGTTGAAAATTTTCAGTGCTCAGAATAACATTCTATAATTTTAATTTAAACCATTATGCAATTCTAAGGTACTTCAAAAGACAAAATAATTTTTTATGATATTTAACACACTTGAGGCTCAGAACATCTGTTAAGTACTATCACAGAGATCTGAAAATGATATTTACCACAACAAAAAACTAGAATCTTTTCAACATCTGTATTATTAGCTAAAACAAATGTAATTAATTTATAATTTGAAAGTTATTAAAAAAGTAGTTATAGTCCTTATTAAAAAATTTCATTCCATACAACAAATTGACTGTATACATATATACATAAATGCAAGTGTTCCACATATAATATTTATGATCTTGACAACGCAATTAATGTAACCTAACAGAATAATTTAATACTGTGAACAAAAAATTTGCATTTTTCTATTTGTGAGATAAATGCAAAAGATGGAAAATGTTACATTTATTAAACAGGATAACACTAGTTTGATTATAGGAATTTTCAAACAGTAACATATTATTTGAAAGAGATATGCAAGTTGTTCTGCAAGATTGTATCAAAATATTACTAAGATTTTTTTTATAATGAAAGACCGATTCTATAAAATATCTATAAGACAATACAAATACTAAAGTCATAGTAACATTTTAGAGCAAGCTTGTCACAATCAATAATAATAAAAAATCACAATTCTCATGATATTTTTACTAAAAATATCTTTAATAACATTAAAAATACAATTTTAACATGCTATTAATTTACAAGCAATTGATTTTTAGAACTAGATAAGTTTTTTAAATTTTAAAGAATATAAAATTCCAAAACCAATTTGTATATCTCTGTCTATGAGTGTAATGGAATATATTCTAATAGTTGGTCTACTTTTTTTAAAGCATGGCTTCCAAGATGTCTCAAAAATATATATATTTACAGAATATAAATTTTTCTCTGACAATTGTACTGATGAATACTTTTTTATCGAGGCAAATTCTGCTTAATTTAAAGAAAATTGATGCTAACTTTCAAAGAGCAAAATTCAGAAATGCATAACATATGAAACTTAAGAGTATATAAAGGAATGTATTGTATAAGCAATACAGCAAAAAACTCCTCCAATGGATTATATTGTTTATGTGGGTACAAATCTAATTAAAAAACTTCTAATTGGTTTATTAAGAAATATATGGAAAGTGTGGCAGGTAGAATTTGCTTCCAGAAAAAAAAAGGAAATTTTTCCAAAATTAGTTGGGTTTATCTCACCAAACTACAAACAGGTGAATTTGTGAAAAAAAAAAAATGTATTGTATAAAGTTTTGAACAGTAGAATTCTTAATTTAAAATTCTTGACTGTTATGACAGTCATAAAAGTAAAGATGGTACAAATACATCCCAAATGATAATTATTAGAGAAAGAGAGAGAGAGAAAAGTGTTGATTAATTGTATAACACCACTGAAGAAATTGTTTCTTTAATGCTATTAAAAGACAGCTAAAATTGAGATTAAATCAAAGCAATGAAAAAAAAAATGTTAAAAAAATTCTTCACCTATTGTAAGCATATTTAGAACAGGGTGATAAGTAAAAGAAGTGAACTTAATCTTAGCAAATTCCAATAACTCCTTACCTTTTAATGTTAATAATGGGAATAACATTGCAATTTCAGAAGTAAAATTGTTAAATGAAATCAAATGTTAAAAGATTTTATGATTTGTGGAAATTACTTTTGAAATCAAAAGCAAAATTTGTGCCAGAACTTGACAATGAAACACAGATATTTAGTAAACCTGACTGTTCATTTTAATTAGTTCAACATTTGTCTTTAAGGAAGTAATTAACTTTTCAATACAATGTTTCAAACTATAACAGAATTTGAAAAGAAAATGAAACAATGACAATCTGAACTTAAAACAAACAATTTAGGAAATAAAATATAGCATTATTTTTAGACTAAATAAATAAATTTGAGTACAGGTTTAAAAGTTCTGGAAATATCATTAATCATTTGCTATATAATTTTTTTTACTTCATTTTCAATATAATCACATAACCTGCCAGTTTTCAAAATGCAATGCACAGAACTATAGCCTGACATTTAATTTAGAAAAACAGATATTGCTTCACAACTATGCTTTATTTAAATCATTGCTACTTGGTAACACATTTATGAGCAGTTATTTTTAAGGACGAAGCACACAAAGAATATAACTAAAATCAAAATATTTGGTGAGCATCCTTGAACACTTGACAGAGAATTGCAACAATTTCCATCAGAGTATTAATGTTGAGGAATGATGTTACACATTCATTAATTCAATGTTGATCACTAGTCTTTACTTTTATAATTAAAAATAATAATGAAGTTTACATTAATCACATGCATTCTGCATTCCCCCTATCATCCGTTGGTAGTGTTAATATATTTTAAGTATGACCAAAAACAGCTCATCTTCTTTCAACCAGGCTAAGGAAGCAAAAAGGTTAGATATACCTGTTTCAAAGGATTAGTTATATCATAAAAATAAACCAAGAAAAATTTTGTTAAAAAATTGTTAATCAATGATTATTATGTAGAATAATGAGGGGCTATATGTTCATTAAGTTGCTACATGGCACTCAATGGAGAAAGATACAAGTATAGAAGTCATTTAGATAAATTTGAACAGTAGTCTAAAACAGCATGTCTATTCTAAATGACTTGACATGTAATTCTAAAATAGAAATTAATAAAATCAATTGCATTGAATCTCTAATCTAATAGTAGTGGAGAGACAAATATCACAAAAGAAACTCTTTTATAATGGAAAGTTGAAAGTATTACCTTTCATAATTCATTGATAGATTACAGGAATGCATAAAATTTACCAATATATAGTTACCCACTGAGTATTTTCAAGTACTTGATAAAATCTGGAATGATTTGATTTCTAAATAGTAGAAAATTACTAAGCAGAAAAGTTCACTTATTTAGTTATTATTTTAGCAAATTATCAAAGACATTAAAAATATGCAAAAGATATCCAAATATTTTAGAAAAATGATTAAAATATTATTTAAATAATAAAAAAGTTATGAAAAACATAGCTTTGTTACTGTATTGGAATTTTATTCCTGATAGTACAAGAACCACAGTAACCAAGCATTCATTGGTTGAGTATTTTTGGCTGGCAAAGTTTAAATGAAGCCAAATGTTCACATCTAGATTCCAGTGAAGAATTGGTGTGAGAATAATGGGGTTACTACATATAAAATGAAACAGAGCCTCAAGCTCCTCGAGAGCATAAGATGAAAAAATCAGGTGAATGACATACCAGCTCAAAATTTGTCCTTATTTACAAGCAATGGTTAAAAATTATTAAGTCAATTACCTATAGCATTCACATTGATTCTAATGCAACATAAAATTAAACCAAGCCTGGTAGTACATACATTTAGCATTCCTCTTGAAACCTACAACTGCTGTACTAGATTAAATAACAGTAATGTTACAGAAGATTCTGAACATTTTTACAGAACATCATAAACGCCAGTCAGATTTTTGAAAGACTATGGAAAAGCCTCACATATGTAAAGACGGCCTAATGGTTAATTATTCTATTATGAAATACATTACATTTTTTACTAACAATAACAATATATATATATATATACTAAGGAAATAAGTTGAAGAATCACTAATTTAAAAAATATATTCCTAATCTATACAAACATACACATATACTGCAATATGACAGCCTGCTCAGCTAAAATGTAAGGAATAATGATAAATACTTATTCTACCTTTTACCATAACATTATAAGGTAGTTATGGACACACACATAAACATTAATACCATATATAACATTCAAAAATCATGCAACTGTAATTCATTGAATTCTCTGCAATTCATCATAAAGTACAGGATATTAAAAAGTACCTCAGTAAAATGAATAAGGATTGAGTACAATATCATTGAATGTATAATAATTAGATGTAAGTTAAATAGAAATTATGATCAGTATGTAACCACACTGGCAGTTTTATTACATGATATTCAATGCCTATTAATAAGTCAATATAAAGTAGACTGCAATATCTCCAAATTCAAAATAAGTTTTTGAATAAACTGCGTCAACAATACTAATTGAATATGTTTATACCAGTCATGACTGGTAAAATATAAAATAAAACTGTAAGTCTTGTAAACTAATGATAATGCTAATACATTCAAAATAAGCAAATGTTGAAAAATATATAAAACTCTTGAATTCATATTTTTTGAAACCACTGAATATCTGAAAAGTAGACTTTTTTAACAACTGAAAATAACAAATGAAAGTATGTAACAGAGGTGTTAATAACCATAAAAGTATTTTTTTTGTTATAATTCTTAACTGCCTACTTTTGAAATGAATTTAACTTGGAATAAAGTATTATAAGATAACTTTCTCACAAGTCTAGTATTTAAAATATGAAGACATTTGACATAAAATATGAAGAACTTTGCAAAGTATGTTAAATAACCCACTATAAATAATTGATACACATATATTATGTCAAAGACTTTTTTTTCAAAACAATATAAATTGGCACATAATGTATATATTAATCACAGTATGTGAATTTTAAAATAAGAATAATTTACAAAATTTACCAATCACTATCTGGAAGATGAATTCATTAAAAGAAACAATTCTAAAGAAAAATGTCAACAAATATATAATAGATAAAATAATTGGGTATTTACATACTTATCACAACCAGAAACTAAAATTTCATAGCTAGCCAAGTTTTGTCAAACACAATTTAATATTTTCATACACTGGAAAACCTGAACAAGATAAAAATGACAATTTTAAGATTTTCACAAAAGAGAAAAAGTGTTAAGAAAGGTGAAATAATAGCATAATACTTGATTCTGTCTATGATAACAAATAAATTAAAACACCGGGAAAATTGTTACTCAATTAGTTTGTAAAAAAAAATAATGTTTTTGCTAAATTTTTTTCATGTTGAAATATTACGCAATGCTAAGACCAAGAGATTAATCTTTTATACAAATTCAGATATTAAATATTTAAGGAATTACATTTTTAATATGAATGACAGAAATAAAATTAACTGTTACTAACGAAGGATTTCATTAATAATACTAATTTTGATACACTGAAAATGAAGGACTAACTTTTCACAACATATTAATATACATATAAAAAAGTATATAACATTATATATATTGTATAAAAAGATCCAATTTTTTATTATAAAATTTATACTCTGAAATTATATATATATATATCTTTTGAGTCATAAAATTTTTGTTAACTTATATTAATTTTTTTTTTCAATATACACACATATATATATATATTTATGAAATACTCCTAAGATACTTTAAGAATGAAAATATGAAGAACATCTTACTTTTATGTCTCCATTCTCTAAAAATTAAGAATCGATTAATCATTGCATTTTTATGCAAATCACATCACCAAAATATTTATTAAGAAAAATATCAAAAGTGAGTAAATTATTTCTATTGATTAAGCAGAATATAAATAAAAACAAATCATGACTTCGTTATTAAATAAATGTGCTTTCTCTTTTGTCTTATTCAGAAAGAAAAATTAAAAATAAGTTAAAACAGTTTTACTTTTTTATAATTAAAAAAATTTGATAAAACAACCTTTACAACAAATTTCTATACTGAACAACTATAAAATCCTATACCAAGGAATGCAATATAAGAAGAAAAAAAATTATCACAGATATAACAAACTCAAACATTTAATAAAATGACACATATAAAACAAAAGACTCCATTTCAAAAACAAAATAGAACCAAATAGCTTCAGCAGTTAAAAAAAAAAAAAGATATATATATATTTTTATAAAATAAAAGAAATAATTTAGGAAATAAAAATGAGTTATTTTACAATTTTTTAAAATTATCTATCAACAAAAAATGCGATTTTAATAATATACAACACAAAATTTAACATGAACACATTGCACTAGTAATAAGTGTTGATTTTAATAAAATTAACAAATGTTAACTCATAAATTCTATTTGGCATCCCTATACAGAAAATTTTTTACTAAACAAAAATAATCCTTACAAAGAAAACAGGAGAGAAAATGGTATGAACATATGAATTTGATAATTTACAATGTTTGATTTAAGTACATATTTAAGAATAAAAATAATTTTCAACAATATCATTTCTTTTAACAGTTAACAGTTGGAAATTCATAATACTGATATATGAATAAAAGCAATTAATAGATGACTAGTACAGGGGACGAGCATTTAGTTGCAGAACTTGCCGATCCTGAACTGTATCTTCCAAAGTCTCATAAGTGTGAATAGAATCTCCCAACAAGATATGAACAAATATTCTCCTACCCTCAGCTTCAAAGAAAGAATTTATCTGCCCACAGTAGTCCTGGTTTGGTAAAGGAAGAGCATGCAAAAGTTTTCCTTCTTTCAGTGACCATAATCTAGTGATATTATCTTCTCCTGGAGCACAGAGAACATTCAGATTTTCATCCAAACTAAATATCAACTTTTTATACAGACTATAATGATTTGGATACTGAAATACAGCTCTTTTTGTTCGAAGATCAACCTGAAAATTTTAAAAAAAGCATTATGGTTAGAAATAATCATTATCAATTACTGGATAAAAATAATTGGTACTTCTCTATTTCGTAAGCGCAAATCTCGTCAAGCAGACTTTATTGGCAACAACACACAATATAAACATAGTCCGTTTGGCATTAGTTGTATCATTTTTGACGACTGTATCGCATGCGCCGGCCAAATGGAAAAGTACCAAAAAATTTTTTAAAATTAAATTAAAATTTATTAATAAACATGCAATCAGCTATTGGAGATGGATCTTGAAATTTTGAACCTACGTAAATTTATGAGAGCAGTATCCAAGCCTTCACCTCATTCTAAAAAACCATGAGGATTTCAAGATCTTATCACACACACATTTTTGCCAATAAATATATATTAATTTTAAAATAAAAGGTAAAGGCTGAAGATTAAGAGAGAAATAAAGGCTGTTATTAAAGGTAAGTTTCCCCCACATATAACAGGAAAAAGAAAGTATTATTCAAAATTAAAAGCAAATAACTGTTATGTGTTGGCCAAGAAGAGACAGCAGATAACTCTCTTCTTGACAACTGTTATTGCAAAAATGTCCAAGTGATTGAGATCTTTTTAAAATTCCTATTAAATTATTTTTTTAAAAATTTTTTGAGGGTGTCTTATTAAGATATATTGATTAAGCAATGGAAGACAAGAATTATAATGAAATACTTTAATACAATAATTTTGACAAATAATGAGATAATTCAGCTTCAAAAATTTGTTGAGTGCTAGCAGCAAGATAACTCATTCACAAAATTAGGTTTTTTCATATAATAATAGGATGTCCAACAATTTGTTTTAATCAACTTTTCAGCACCTCTGAATACATATTTCCCCCCACATAATTGCTGTAAAGGTAGTTATAAGGTTTTGATGAAAATAAGTGGATGGAGTCTAGAGGGTTTCAAATGTTATGCCTTAGAAAATGTGGAATAACAGCAAAGCTTTACAGGAAAAAAAGGGAATTTTATAAAGTTGGTAGGTTTTAATTTCTGGAATTAAACAATCCTTTCATAATGTCTAACATAGTTTTAAAATTCTAATTTTCTACAGGTAAAATTTTTTCTCAATAAGAATTAAAACTTAACTAAGATTCTTACATTGAAAAGAACACTGTTGAAACCACTTGTAATAACAGTCTGTTCATCAGAGAGGAGTTTGATATATGAAATATTTTTAGATAAAGGAACTGTAAGGGAAGGGACAGTACTATCTTCACGAAGGTCAAAACAAAGAAGATCACCACTGTGAAGACCACAATACAACATGCTTCCAATACCATTAAAATCTAAAGAATATGGCTGGCCTTTAGGAAGATCAATTTTTTTTGAGAAACTTTCATAATCATGCAGATAGAAGCATCTATCTGCACCAATCGCAAAGCGTTGCCTGTAGTTGTTCCATGCACAACTCCAAAGAATTTCTTGGTGCTCAAATCGACGTACAATATCATCTTGTTGGTCACCCCATTCATTTACACCAATTGGTGCCAAATGAGCAATGTTTTTATGTCGTGAATAAGAATTTGCAACATATAAAACATAATCTTGGTCCCCACAGGACAAGCCACAAATATCAAATACTTTGTAGCTGGGTAAAGTCACAATGTCAGCACAATTTACATCTGCTATACTAGTTTGCAATTTATTATTTTTGGAATCTAATTTGGCATATTGAAAGGATATGGATTTTAGAAGAGTAGCTGAGTATTCATGATATGTCCAAGCTCCAATCAGGTCTTTTTTAAATCCTTTGACATAGTAGCAATTAACATAATCAGAAAAATCCACTCTACTGCTGCTTACTAATTTTAGCTGCTTCAGTTTCAAACTGAGTACCTGAATATCATAATCACAAGGTGAAACCATTCCATTCTCTCTATATACAAGGAATCCTGGTACAGAAAAATTAACATTTCGTGTAGCCTTGCCACAATGGACATTCATAGTTAAATATTTCCTTCCTGAACGGGCAATATCACTGCGCTTTTTACGAAATGGTGAACCGAATTCATAATTACATTCACCACTTTCTATGGAACCATGGACATGCCACTGGCGACCTTGCATTCGTAAAAAATCTTCGGTAATTTCATCATCTACATCCATTCCTTTTAAAAGAAATTGCTTGTTTACAAACTCAGAAAAGTAACAGATTGACAAGATATCAGAAGAGAAAAAAGTAAAACAGAAGATCAATGTATTTTTCAGATACAGCAGCTCAGCCACGAAATTTTTTTTGACATTTAACTACATATTTTTCTGGAAAATATTTTATATCTATTGACAAATTAGAGAACTAATGCCCAAAATTAGCGGATAGCTCTAAACCGAAACGAACTTTTTTTTTTTCATCTAGCGGTTACAGTGTTTCAAAATATAGTTAACAGAAATTTCTATTATTGAAAATAATTTTTCATCCATTTATCATTTCAAATAGAAACTTTTAAATATTTTTTTCAAATACAATACTTTTCCATCAAAAATTAGAATTTAGAATAAAAAAATTTATTGAAACATCATGTTGACATAGTTACGAGACACCTGTCCATATGCCTGCGATCGCGCATTACCTAGATGACAGATGGCGGCTTTTTGTAAATGTTGATTGAAAAATGTCACAATTTTAATTTTAGTGAACAACATGGTTCACGAAATTGTAAATAATGAGTTCTCAGTTCATATGAATATTAAAGTGTGTGGTAATATGGAATTTAATTTCTTTATGCCGGATACTGAAAGAAATTCCATTAAATTAGAGAGTAAGTTATTTAAATTAAAGATACTTCTTGAGATTAAAACATCAACCGGATGTATGTTTAATATGGTTTGTTAATAAATAATTTTCTTTCATTTTTGTTAAATGATGTGCCTGAAAAAAATAAAAATGAGCTACGATGTATTAGAAATGTAATGTTGTGATTTGATACTTATTTTAAATATATTACTTATTAATTTGGAAAGTTTTAACCATTGTGTAATTTTATCAAAACCTTTTTTACTATCACCCTTTTTTATTTGATGATTTTTTTTAATTTACGAAAATAGCGTACCTCACATATTATAATCAATAAAGTCTCGTCTTCTGATGTATTTATTAGGTATATAGAACCTCTCGTGTAAACAATCTTGTTCATCATATTTGTTATCTGACAGTTGATAATTTCTATACGTTTTGTTTCTAATTTGTGTTGTAGCTCTTGTGTAAAATTGATTTATCAAAAACTTGAAAAAAAAAAAGGAGATAATAATTGGTTTCGTGTATCTTAAAATCGGAATAAATTTTCTCTCGCAATTCAACACAATGATTATATAATTGTCAGAAAATGATCTTGATGAAATTTTTTTTTGAAGAATATCTTTTTCTTGTGAGGAACATTTCGATGCTGAACTGTACAAATAAAATATTTTTTTTTGCATGTAAATGTATTAATAGTACCTTTTCCCATGTAAACATACTAATAAATTATATATATCAATGATACCTCTTTGTTACATGCAACTATACCTATTATAGCTAATAATTACTTGTATAACACCATATTTTTATAGCTCTATATTAGTAAATTTGTTGGTGTTTGAATGATTGTTATTAATGTTTTCCATATCGTATCTAAATAGTAACTTATATGCAAGAACCCAATTGTGGTGTGGACAGGGTTTTCAACTTCATCGATTCTTAAAAGTAAAAAAGCTGGGAATGGGTTACAACAAAGTAGTAAATAAAACTGATAAAGATTCAACTTTGAATGAAAAAAAAAATTAGTATCATTAATGCAATATTAATTTCTACTTTAGAAAATATACCTATTTGTCATGAAAAAATCATAAAACACTTTGTAATTTATTTTTTGCGCAAATAAACAAAAATTTGCGTAGTATGCTTATTGAGATCCAAAGGATTTGGCAGAGTTGTTTGTTCTGGAATATTGTTTTCAGTATTGAATGCTGTTATTGTAATAGTGTTTGTTTCATATTGTTTACAATAGTGTTTGTTTTATATTGTTTACAAGTTTCATTAGTTGTTTTGGTTTTCAAAGATTTATTACTTTTTCTTTAAAGCAACTATTACTGCTTGTTAACACTAAAAAGAGGGAATTTTCTTCTTATTAAAAAAATGGAGGACCGTCAAAATGAGGGGTGGAAATAAAATCAAAGTAAAATATATTAAATGCATTTTTAAATAAAAATGATCGAAAATATAAACATTTCAAAACAAGTAATGGTATTTTTTTGTAGTTTGTGGAATATATTTTTGAGTTTTTTTTTTAAGTTGGTAAAAACACTTTATATTAAAAAAGAAACTACACAGGAAACAAAATCTTACTAAATTTAACTTTTTTCAAAAATCAAGCATGGTTGTATAAATGAAATTCACTTTGAAATGTGGAACATTATAATTGCTGTAATTGAACTAATAGTATGAAGGATACATTAACCATTTTTGTTTATCTCTAATAAATTACTAAATAAGTGAAATATAATTACCTGTTACATTAAACACAAATCATACTTTTTACTGCTACAATACATTTGCAACATGTATGTGCAGTCCTGTTTTTATTACACATCCCAACGTTGCATTGGGTACGATTTTTTGAGTTTGATATCTGACCAGAAATTTGAGAAACAGTGCGTGGGGTTGCTTTGATTATTTCATGATTTTGTTGAAGTTCTTCAGAAAGTTAAAGCAAAAAAATTCTTTTCTAGGTATTCTACTTCCTGTAGCTTTTTTGTACTCAATCCATGCTGTTATGGAAGCTAAATCTAAAATATTGTAAAAAACGGGCTTGGACATCTTCAACTTCCTGCTTTCGCTGAATAGTTAATGTGCTTTGATCTATAATGTCTACATCATACTTTGTAAAATTATAAAATGCTTCAGTTTTGGGTACTTTCTTTTCTATATCTATTATACTAACAGTTTGGTATAGAGTGCGTAATAGCAAAACATTCTTGTTCTTTTTACATTGATACTCAGTCAAGATGGAATCATTGTGTTTATAACATGGTGTAGAATAAAGTGGATACTTTGAATATTTTGCAGCGTCTGCTATTCCCCACTTTGATTGCTTCATTGTGCCAATGATGCTGAAAAATTTTGGCTTCAATTTCTCAGCAAAAGTAAGGGAAATAAAGTTATCAGTAGTGACTTTCTTGCCTTTGCCCAAGAATAGTTCCATCACACATAAAACAATATAGTCTGAAAGTGTTAAGTTGTCCAGTCTAGAATCATCTTTTCCTAAATGTGGAAAAGCATTTAACATGTATTTTGACACAAAATTTGTGCCAATCCAAAATTTAATACCAAATTTATCTGGCTTACTTGGTATGTATTGTAAGAATGGACATCTAGTTTCAGATAAAATAATTGCTCATCAACTGTTATATTTTCCTTAGGTAGGTAGCGAGAAATTAAGTTTTCAATGAATCAATCCCAAACAGAAGATGGAACAAATTTATTGTTTTGTAATCTTTGAGATCTTGTAGATTTTCTATCAAATCTCATGAACCTCAGTACTTTGAGCCTATCCCATGGCAAAATATTACGATAAAAGTAGGCCTTCATGTATTGTTTTATAAATTATTGACAGAGATTCCTTTGGCGCTATATTCCCCAGGCTTACAAAAGAACTAAAAAGTTATCTAATTCTTCCATTAACATTGACCAGTTTCTATTTTGGAGTTGCCTTTAAGTGTCTATTTCAGTATTATTTTGTAGGTGTTCCACTTGAAAATTGTGCTTAACATTTCAAATGAAAACATCTATTGTTTGGAGGGAGGGGGAGGAAAGGTATAGGGGAGAGAGTAGGAGGTATGGGTACTTTTATTAGTCCAAATGATAACTTTTTACTTTACCGAGTATTTGCTTTTTCATATTTCGTTTTTGTTATGGTTTTGTGATTTGCATAATCGATTTCAACTTGCTTTCCATACTGCCATCAAAATGATGGTTTTCTGTCTTTTTAGTTATACAACACATTTTCTTCCCCGCTGTATTAGAGAATAAAATTTTGTATATGTGTGTGCATGTTTCACTTAAAATTAATAAAAATCATAAAATTTCAGAAGCCTGGGTACAAAATTTTAAACATTGCACATATTACAAATTGTGAAACCGTGGAAATGGCAGCAGCCGTCTTTCTAGTGTTAATTAAAACTTGAATTCCAAATTGAATTTTAATCCAACTTATTCTGCTAGATTGACACCTACAAATGTTTTTCATTAAGTGATGTTTGTTTCATTCCATGAAGTAATTCTTATTTAAAGAATTGAAAGAATGGACAACTTATTTTTGGTTGAACTTTTTTTTATGAAAACTTGCAAAATAAATGTATCTTCATTCAGAAATCAAAATAACCATTGAAATAAGTATATCCACAATGTAAGATTATTGTATTATCCTTCTTATATATACAGTTGTACCTTCCAATAAGGGAAACGACATGTCTTTTGAGATTATCTGAAAATCGTATATACAGTAGTACCTTCCAATAAGGGAAACGACATGTCTTTTGAAATTATCTGAAAATCGACCCATTTTTCAGTATCTTCATAAAAATGAAAATGCTGCTCAGCCAAGCCATGTGCCATTGAATGGAATAAGTGATAATTGGAAGGGGCTGTGTTCAGTGAAAATGGTGAGTGGACAAGGACTTCCCATTTACTTGTTTCCTCGGACGTTTTCGCTGGTTTTGCAACACACGGCTGAGACTGTCATGTACCACATTACCTTTGCCATGTCTCTACTCGTATAGTAGCCATTTTTCCTTTAAGGCTCAGCTGAAATACATCAATCACAGTCAATAGCAATCTTCTGTGATTGTTTCATTTGGTTTGAGCAGCTCATAATAAATTACACCCTGTTGATCCATCCAAATGCAGAAGTGAAGCTTTCTTTATTTCCCAAATCATTATTTTTGAAGTGTTGAAACCAGTATCTTCATGTCGTTACCAACAGAGCATGCTCGCCATAAGTCTCAACAAGAATTCTGCATATTTCAACAGCAGATTTCTTTTGAATAAAATAGTACAATAAAATTCCCCTCAAATACTCTTTACTTGGCATAAAACTCCACATTTTTATATTGAGAAGGAAAAAAAAAGCTTACACTGTGCCAAACTAACATACACTGAAGTTCAAGAGTACTGACAGTAATTTCTTGTTCGTGTGTTACCATCTGAAATTACATGCACATCTGTTAGGAAACACTAAGGACTTATTTGAGATCCTAATAGTTTGGAGACTTATTTTATAACTTGCCAAGTCTTTTTGTTGAAATTGTCAACCTGCTCCCATTACTTCATATTAACCACTTCTTATACATCATGTATGAGAGATTTATATACTATTCCATGTCAAACTGTTACTATCCATATTATTCATGGTGGACCAAACCACATTAATAAAAACAGTTATTCAGATTCCAAGTGTTTCTATTTTGTCTACTTTCTACAGATCAACAATAATCTATTATATAATTCTTGTGCTATATGCATTAAACAAAATTGAATCAACGGAACTGTATTTAAGGTAGCTTAACTGAAATTAATTTCCTTATAGAGCTACATGACCTTATAATGAATTGATAACGAACACCTCCAAGTTGGTGCTTCACTTTCTTTAACTTTTAGACCACATTACATTAAGGCCTTGATACTCAGTTTAATTTAGAAGAAATTTTGATTATATTTGATTTTAATATGGTTATCAAAATTTGATTTCTACATAATAACTTTGAAAACTTATATATTAGTTAATCTTTGGCAGTAATATCAGTAGGGCAAACAAGTTAATGTATGACTATGACATTAGAGTAAAATGAAGAGAGTGAGATGAGTAATAGAGAGAGAGAGAGTTTATCCCTTAATTTTTCAGTGTTTCATTTATGATATTCTATAGAACAGTTTTCTTTCATAGAATTTTGTTTTACTCATTATTATTTAAAATGAGCTTATTTTTGGATTGAAATAAAAAATATTGAAAGAGATTAAAAAAACATATGATCAAATGTGAAGCTATTTCAACATTTAAATATCTTGATACATGTACAATGCATATCATATTTATAATGCCAGAATTTATGAACCATTTATAATATTTATAATTCCATGTTATGTACCATAACAGGACAAATGATTTAGAGATATATATTTTGTATATCTTGTTGAACTTATTTCTTCCATGAAAATGTTTTGGCAAGCTGTTACCCCAATGAAGTAATTATTTACAATTTTATTCAACCAACATCAAAGCTTTCCAAACAGCAAAATATACTGATAATTTTAATCTTCAGAACATTTTTTTTTCTTTTTTTGTCTTCGATGTATTTTTACAATATTTGTCTTATTATTTATATTTGTTGCCTCATCCTCATTATGTAATATAGATCATTATCTTTGTCAAATAATTCACTTTCACACAGAGAAAATTCACCTGCATCAATTACTGAAAACATTTTACCAATGTTATTTATTTCTTCATAAAGTTTGTATTATTTTGCTTATTTTATATTTAGCAGAGTCAAGAGTAAATTGAATATAATCTTAAAATAAATTTTCATGTTTTTATTACCTTTTTTTTTACAAAAAAATTTGTTCTTGCTACCCAAGATTTTACGCACTTCATTGAAGTTGTAATTCACAATTGGGTTCAAATCTGGAATAGGGTGTCCCCTAGGAGATTGGCGACTTCCTAGATAGGTT